>CAUYRT010098200.1:0-68132 GCA_963574885.1 Lepilemur ruficaudatus
TCTTATTTGGAGTTAGTAGAACCACATACTAATCATTACTTGACTATTTTGATAAGGAACCAGTGAATTTTGATGATTTTTGCACCAGGGGTTATATTTGCCTGTTTTTCTTTGTTTTCTTTTCAGCATTATTAAACTCCAACAAATATGTATTAGAAGAAAAACATCATCTTTATGGTCACATATAGAGAGTAGAAGAAATTTCCTTATAGCATGGGCTTTCTCCTCATTTCTATGAATATTTTCTTCTCTCATTTGAAAAAGATTTCTTTCTTATGTATAACATGCTCATCCATATTCAATGTCAAACTTGATCAGAATATATAGTCTTCACTCTGAGGCAGAAACTTAAAATCTCTGTCTTAGTATCCTCCCAGTTTTCATCAAAAGTGAAAGGAAGATGATGAGGAAAACTAATATTTACTGACTGGTTACTGTGTGCAAGGCACTGTGCTATCTACTTTGCATGCATTATTTATTTATTTTTTACAGTAACCCTATAATATTGTTATTCTTTTTACAGATAAGGAAATTCAAGCTTAGCTATTGGCATTTAAAAGAGGTCTTTGTTCTAAGCCCGTGAGCCTTCCACTGTTTTCTTTCTCAATAAATATTTACTAAACACTGATTGTTTATATCTGTTGCCTAATGTCAGCCAGATGCCAATAGATAGAGAAGGCATCTGCCTACACCGAGCTGAGGGAAGGTGGGATTATTGCTTCCTCTTTCCAAATGTCAGCCTTTATCCCTCAGTCTTGGTGTCAGAAATCTAATCATTAGAAGTTTATTTCATTGAGTTAGGTTTCTAAGGTAGAAACTTTGTGTTTTATTATTTTAAAGGTTAATTATTTTTGAAATGGCAATATAGTCACATAGTTCAAAATTTTTAAAAGTACAAAAGGTTATATCGTATTAAGTCTCCTTCCCACAATATCTGTTGCCTAGTTTTCCTCCCTGGTGTCAGCCAATGTTAGCAGTTTCTTATATATCCTTCCAAAGGTATTTTATATATATGCATACAAATATACTGTGCATATATGTATGTGTGTGTATGTGTGTATTCACACACACATACATGTTCACTTGTCTCCTTCTTTAATACAAAAGGTATCATGTGCTCTTTCACTTAAGAACATCACTTATTCTGTATCAGTATAGTATAGTAAGAGCTGTTTCTTTGTAATCTATTGAATAGGTATACTATCATTTATTTAACATATTTCCTGTAATGAACATTTAAGTGGTTTCAGACCTTTTTCTAGTTACTTTATGTATTGACTTCTTCTCTCTAGCTAGGAAAGTCCTAGATGGTATATTCCTCCAAAAGAAGGCTATTTTGTCTACAATGAAAATCTGTTGTTTAGTGTAGATCAAACAACATCTTGGCTAGATCTTCTAGATAACTTAGAGCATCTACATCAGAGCTTGCTGCTTCGCCTGGCACTTTTATGGAGATGGCTTCTTTCTTTCCGTGTTATGAACCAACCTCTGCTAGCTTCCAACTTTTCTTCTGCAGCTTTCTCAGCTCTCTCAGCCTTAATAGAATTGAAGAGTTAGGGCCTTGTTCTGAATTGGGCTTTGTCTTCGGGGAATGTTGTGACTGATTCAGTCTTCTATCCAGACCACTAAAAGTTTCTTCATATTAGCAATAAGGCTGTTTCTCTTTCTTATCATTCATGTGTTCACTGGAGTAGCACTTTTAATTTTCTTTAAGCACTTTTCCTTTGCATTCACAACTTGGCTGTTTGGCACAAGAGGCCTAGCTTTTGGCCTGTTTTAACTTTCCATGTGCCTTCTTTACTAAGCTAAATCATTTCTAGTTTTTGATTTAAAGTGAGAGCTGTGTGACTCTTTCTGTCACTTGAACAGCTAGAGGCTCTTTTAGGTTTATTACTTGGCCTAATTTCAATATTGTCGTGTCTTGAGGAATAGGGAGGTTTGAGGAGAGGGAGGGAGAGGAAGGAATGGCTGATCAGTCAGAACAGATACAGCATTTACTGATTAAGTTTGCTGTCTTTCATGGGTGTCGTTCGTGGCACCCCAAATCAATAATAACATCAAGGATTACTGATCACTGTAATAGGTAGATTAACAATGAAACAGTTAGTGGAAATATTGCAAGAATTACCAAAGTGTGACACAGAGACACAAAGTGAGCACATGGTGTTGGAAAAATAGACACAGATAAACCAGCTTGTCACAGGGTTGCCGCAAACCTTTGATTTTTAAAAAATTCACTATCTGTGAAACACAATAAAGTGAAGTGCAGTAAAACGAGGTATGCCTGTGTTAATTTCTAGGGCCTCTATAACAAATTATACACACTTAGTGGCTTAAAACAACAAGAATTTATGTTATAGAGGTCTAACTTTTAAAATCAACGTTTTGGCAGGGATGCACTCCAAAGATTCTAGTGGACAACACATCTTTTCCTCTTCCAGCTTCTACTAGCACCTGATGTTCTTTGGTTTGTAGCAGTATAACTCCATCCTTTACCTCTGTCTTCACCTGCCTTTCTACCCTATACCTTTATGTCTCAAATCTTTCTCTCCTTTCTCTTGTAAGGACACCAATAATTGTACTTTGTACCCATCCTAAATCCAGGATGATCTCATCTACTATTCTTAACTAATTATGTTTACAAAGCCCCTATTTCTAAATAAGAGTGCATTCATAGGTACCAGGAATTAGGATATGTATATACCTTTTGGGAGGGTCACAATCCAACCCACTGCAAAGCACTAAAGATGAATTTTAGTATATTTAAATATGTGAAGGCAAATAATAATACCATGGACAGAAACACTCTGTATAAAGACTAATGACCACCACATTAAAAAGTGATTTTTATTAAGCTATTTTTCTTTTCTTGATCAAAGTAAAATATTTTGAGAAGCTGTGTTATTAGAAAGTTCCTTTCTGTTACTGAATTTAAAATATAATCAACCTTTGGAGAACAGGCTTGAAATGAGAAAAGTCATAAAACATTATAAGAATTTTAGGGTGGCTTACATTCATATTTATTGGAATAATGTTTGTAGATTTTTTGCATAAATAAGATATAGGCCTTTTCTTTAACATTAGGAGGCTGGAAATTGCTTTTTGCTACTCTGACGCCGGCATCTGGAACCACAAAATTAGGGAGAATTTACTGTAATTGTCCTGACACAAGCAGGCACAGTGTTCTTAGGATTTCAAACTTTGTCCTTTTCTTCCTTTCTCCTTTTTCTCCTTCCATCCTCCCTTCTTTGTCCCCTCCTCCTGCTTTCATCCCCTTTATTTTCCTCTTTTCCTTCATCTTTTTCTTCCTCCTTTCTCCCTTCCATTTCTTTTTTTTCCCCTTGCTTGGTTCGAGTTACTCAAGTCACCTTGCCTTTGAAGATCTTAGCAAAGCTGAAGACAAATAATAATCTTCTGAATCTGGTACACAGTGGAATTTCTTTGTTTCCTAGTGGAGCAATTAATAAGATGACACTGAAATAGCAGTAGGAACAGAGCCAATCCAATCAGCAAATTAGCCCGGATCTCAGCCAAGGTTTTGCAAGAGGCCACATTTCTCAGGCAGTGCAGGATTTGGCCTTCATTCTTTAACAGAATGTGGTTGGTAGAAGAGGTGTTGTGCTAATGGAAAAATGATAGTGGAAACAATCATGGTACTATTGTATAAGTACTGGGTGCTAACTGATTGCACCACTGGAACTCCAAATCATGGCACCATTGTAAACATACATTGTCCTGTGAACTTCACTTGAGCAGTTGTTTTCAATTCATCTTCAGAGGGATGAATTCGGTGTGACCTGTTTATTCATTTCTCATTTGCTAACTGCTAATTCCTTTCCTTAAATTTTGATTTAAATATGGATGTGAGATTGTCATATCTGGGTTTTGTAAGTTAACATATGGAAAAATTAATTCTGTGCTGGTATGAGCACGTGTGGGTTCTTTGCAAACCTTCATCATTGTATCTGTTAGGAACATTTCAGGAGGAGTTTGCTTCTTTATCCTGTTTTTGATTGTAGGTATTCAGCAAAGCTGATGGTTTTGGATTCTGCATGCTGATGAAATTCATGCATTGTGTTAAGGCAGCCATTAATGGGATTAGGGCCAAAGATTAAAATTCATCTTTTGAGATTTTGGGTATTCTAAGCTAAAGTTTTACTAAGGGCATCTATTTCAACACTGGAGACAGATGACTATGGCAAAGATGCTTTATTTCCATTTGTAATACTACTTTATACCCTTAGAGTGATTCTTACATGTTTGTGTTATTTTTTCTCCCATTTTATATTTAACTAAAATAATGGAATTAGTCTGTGAGACTGACTGGGGAAGATATTAATGGGTTCTTTCATGTGTTGTTATGTGTTACCTCATGTATAGAATGACTGAGAAATGATGTAGAATGGAGAGGTAGCGGTTAAACATTCATTCAATGAGAAAGATTTCCTGTTGTATAATGTGTGTCATGCTGGTAAAACCTACTTTTGTTGCAAGGATTATGTCTCCTTTAGGAAATCAACCAGGCTTATTAAAGCTGTTCAATGGGTCTATGAGAGAAGGAAGGTGTTGTTTTGGTGTTTTTCTTTTGTTTTGACAGTATATGTATTTGTGCTGCTATGGCATTTACATTTAGGCCACTTTGGTGTGCTGGATTCTTCAGATTTTGGTAGGGGAGAATTTTACACCATTTCTCAATCAGAATTTTTTAGCGTATTGGTTGAATGTTATTCCACTATCTTTATTTTGATTTTTTGACCCACAAATTTCCTTTCAGAATATCTGGAGGTGTTTATGCCTGCCTTCTCCAATATGGTTGATTAGTTGTTGTGAAAGGGATATAATCTTGTGGCTACAGAGAAAGTGGTAGTGAAGCCTGTATTGGAAAACCTTTCTCATTCAGATGATATTTGCTAATTATGTTCTGGTAGGCTAATTATAGATTGGCTCTTGGCCAAAGCATCTGGAAAGTGAGACGCAGTGGCTTTCTCACAGGTGGAATAATGGTTGATTGGTCTTTGGAGGTTTCTCTTTCTCTTTTTCTAAAGCACAGTGATAATTCATTCCAAACACATCAATCACACGTTGGTTTTTAACTATCGATGTGGCAGAAGATCCTGTTGCTATGCGTGGATCGATTTATTAGAAGTGATTAGTATGGGTGCTATTTGGCTTGACAACAGCCAACAAAAATAGAATGTGAGAAATGTTTATCAGTTTGTGCCATAGCTTGAGCTTTTAAAAGAAAGTCTTGATTCAGATATTTGAATTGAGTGTTGTCATCGATGCATGAATGATGGTTACATAAAAACTTTTTGCTAATTTCTCATTTTTCTTGAAAGCACCTATATTTGCTGATTGTGTGATTCCTGTTTACATATGTATCTATTTAACAAATATATTGAATACCAATCATGTCCAGGCATATTGAGGGTATGAGACTTAGTTATATTTAATCACTTTGGCAGTAATGAATTAGGATTGGAGTGGTTATAGGTAGTGAAGGATTTGTTGGAATGTGCTGCTGGTAACCTTTGAAAAACATCTTTCATCATTTTTGTCGACTAAAGCTTCTGGTTGGCAGTAATGAACTGATGAATGACTATTTTATCAAGCATTACAAATTATATCTTAGTTTTATCAAAGTGTATGGCATAGATGTGAATCTGTGTATTATTGTGTTTTATATAGAAAAGAACTATGTTGATGAGGGATTGGAAACATTTAAATAGTTAAATTTTTGACAGGATATTTTAAAATAAACACCGGGATGGCTATTGGGAGATGTGATTTAGGCCATATTCTGCCCTTACTGAACTCCGTGACTTTGAACAAATTTCTTGACATCTCTGGGCCTCAGTGTCCTTCTATATAAAATGAATACATTGGAATAGTTTGCCTTTGAAGTCTCTTTTTATTTAAAAAATTCTGTAGTTTTATTTAAGGTGATGGCGTTTTCCTGAGTCTTTCTCCTTTCTAGTGATGCTTTAAGGTTTGACATTTTGAAAGAAAGCTATCATTATGGTCAAATTTGGTTTTGGATACTTTGAAGATAGAGTGTAGAGTTTTGGCTCTATATTCTTAAAATAAAAATTGCAGGCCCTGTGTGACTACTTGGTTATTTCTATGTTTTTCTTTTGGTAACTGAATAGTCTTCTATGTATAATATGAATGTTAACAGTAACTTCGAAGTAAGTAAAGGAGGGTTGGTTGATCTAGTTGTAGCATATTGTGTTGTACAATAGCATTAAACAACTGTAAAGTTATCTTAAAAATAAGTTAATCCAGCTCCCTCACTTAACTGATGGAGAAACATGCCCAAAAATGTTTCTTAATTTATATCCTTAGCTTGTATTAAGAAAGAACATTGATCATAGTCTCATTCATTCATTCAAGAAAACATCTGCTTAAACCTATAAAGTAGCCCCGCTTTTCAAGACCATGTTCAAAATAACATTTTTTACATTTTTATTTTGATGTTAAATAGTTATGTCTCTCCTTGATGAAGAAGGAAACACTGTTCTCATTTCTCAAATATATTTGGCCTTCAAATCCTACCCATCTTATTTCTTCTTTATTCATTTCTTATATATTGAGCTGACATTTTGTATGAGGTACCATTTGAGATACATGTATTCAATATCAAGCAAAACTTCACCTTCTCATGTTGAAATTACTATCAAACTTTGAAACCTTTTTGGTACCTTTTTATCCTCATTTTTCTAAGTACCAGAGTGTTTGAGTATACTATCATTGTCTCTCCCAATATAATGGGGGGACACAGCCAATGAATAATAAATGTAAAACATTTGGTAGTGATAGGTGCTATGATGAAAAATAAAATATGATTAGTGGATAGTGATGGTTGTGTACCATTTATATATATGTGTGTGTGTGTATATATATATATATATATATATATATATATATATATGATCAGGGAAGTTATCTATGTTGAGATGATGCAGAGGAAGTGAGTATGCAGTATCCGGGAGGCATAGCATTTGAATCACAGCAAATAGCAAGTGCAATAGCTTTAGAGCAAGACTGAGGAAAACCAATGACATGAGATGGAGGGACTTAGGAAGAGAATGGTACAGTTTTTGGGCCATGAGAAGGATTTTGGATTTTATTTGCAGAAATAAGGAAGCAATGTGGGAATTTGGGACAGATACGTGATGTTTAATTATTCAACAGATATTTGTGACCACCCCTTATGGCCAGGCACTATTTTAGGTGCTATGAACACAGCAGTGACTAATTCCTGCCATCTTAGAGATTGCTTCTTATACTCTTCATGATTCCCCTTAAGTTTTAAAAGAATTGTTCTGGCTGCTTTATTAGAGAAAGGGTAGAATCTCAGCCACAAAGATATTATTGTAGTAGTCCTGGTGAGAAACGGTTGTGTTGTGTACTAAATAAGTAGAAGTAGAGATGTTGATGAGCGCTCTAATTCTGGGTTATGGGATGGGTATAATAGGTTTAAATAAATTAAATGAATGAATGTTTGTAAAGAGTTTAAAGCAGTGCCTGGCACACAGTTGTATAATTTAAGAATTTCTGAAAGAAATAAAAATGAAGATTGAGCCAACAAGATCTTTTGAAGGATTGCATATGGATTACAAGGGGAAAAAAGGAGAGAAATTAAAGACGATTTCAAGATTTTTTTGTCTGAGCACCTGAAAGATTGGCAGAAGAAAATCAAGATTTTGACATTAAACTTGTTAACTTTGAGATTCCTTTTAGATATCTATACAAATATGTTCATAGGCAATTAAATACATAAATCTGGTCATCAGCCATGGAAAGTTTGGAGATATTAAAGAGTTATATATGGATAGTATTTAAGATGATAGAATTAAGATTAATTAGAAGTTGAAAAGGTTACAGACGAGGTCTGCTTCTCAGGGAAATCCTACATTTATAAGTTGGGGCATTTTTTTTCATATGTTTGTTGGCTATTAGTCTATCTTCTTTTGAAAAATTTCTGTTCTTTGCCCACTTTTTAATGGGATCGGGTTGTTTGATTTTTTTCTTGCTAATTTACCTGAGTTCTCTATAGATTCTAGTTATCAGCCTTTTATTGGATATGTAACAAGTGAATGTTTTCTCCCATTCTGTAGGTTGTCTATTTGCTCTGATGATAGTTTCCTTGGCTGTGAAGAAGCTTTTTAAGTTGATCAGGTCCCCTTTATTTATTATTGTTGTTGCTGCGATTGCTTTTGGGGTCATCTTCATAAATTCTTTGCCTAGCCCTATTTCTGTAAGAGTTTTTCCAACATTTTCTTCTAGAATTCTTACGGTTTCATGCCTTAGGTTTAAGCCTGTTATCCATCATGAGTTGATTTTTTTGTGAGAGTTGAGAGGTGCAGATCCTGTTTATTTTCTACATGTGACTATCCAATTTTCCCAGCACCATTTATTGAATAAGGATTCTTTTCCCCAGTGTATGTTATTGTCTGCTTTGTCACAGATCAGATGGCTATACGAGAATGGTTTTATATCTAGGTTCTCAGTTCTGTTCTATGGGTTTATTTCTCTGTTCTTGTGCCAGTAACATACTATTTTGGTTACTAAAGCCTTGTAGTAAAGCTTAAAGTCTGATAAACTGATGCCTCCCAATTTGTTCTTTTTGCTTAAGGTTGCTTTTGCTGTATGGGATCTTCCTGGTTCCATACAAAGTATAGAATTATTTTTTCTAGATCTGCAAAATATGTTTTTGGTATTTTAATAGGGATTTCATTGAATCTGTAGATCACTTTAAGTAATATAGACATTTTAACAATGTTGATTCTGCCGACCCATGAGCATCGTATGTATGGTTTGCCATCTGTTTATGTCCTCTGCTATTTCCTTCCTCAGTGTTTTGTAGTTCTCCCTGTGGAGGTCTTTCATCTCCTTGGTTAGAATATATTCCTAGGTATTTTATTTTCTTTGTTGTTATTGTGAAAGATATTGAGTCTTTGTTTTGGTATTGAGCCTCAGTTTGACTGTTGTTGGAGTATATTAATGCTACTGATTTGTGTACATTGATTTTGTAACCTGAGACTTTGCTTGAATTTGTTTTTCAGTTCCAGGAGTTTCACTCACATCTCTGGTCATCAGAGAAATGCAAATCAGAACCACAATGACATCACTTAACTCTAGTAAGAATGGCTTTTATCAAAAAGTCCCAAAACAACAAATGTTGGTGTGGATGCAGAGAACATTCATACCCTGCTGGTGGGACTATAAACTAGTATAATCTCTATGGAAATTAATGTGGAGATACCTCAAAGAACTCAAAGTAGAACTACTATTTGATCCAGCAATTCCACTATTGGGTATTTACTCACAGGAAAAAAGGGACATTTTATAAAAAAGACATCTGCACTTGGACGTTCATAACAGCACGATTCACAATTGCAAAGATGTGGAAACAACCCTAGTCCCCATCAATACATGAGTGGATTGGTATATGTATACCATAAAGTATGTTAAAAACATACTTTATAACAAAAGATAATGTGCTATAATTCAGATAATCAAGGAAACAATGTGTGAATCAGGACTTGTATTTAACTTATTTTCAATCAGTAGCTTTGTAGTTTAATGCTACAGGCAGATGGTTATGAACATTGAAAAACTTAGTGAATGTTCCTCTTAAGATTTCTTTCTGAGGAATTTCTCTGACATCTTAATGAATTCTAAAACATAAATTAGCAAAACTAGCATTTTCTGATCAAAATGAAAAAAATAAAAAATCACGAACAAAATCAAAGAGCTAGGAAGGCCATTGAGTTTGGAAATTAAAGTTGCATACACATACTGTTTTCTTTCCTGTACCAATTTTTTTTGCATTGAGGTAAAATTCACATAACAAAAATGTACTATTTTATTTAAACCATTTAAAGTTTACAATTTTAGTAATCTTTAGTTCATTCACAATATTGTTTCTTATTCATCCATCACTAATATCTAATACAAGACATGAAGAAACCTTGTGTGAACAAAGCAGTTACTCTCTATTCGCCCATTGCCCCAACAGCTGGCAACTGTTACTCTACTTTCTGTCTCTATATTTGCCTATTTTGGGCATTTCATATAAAATGGAATTATGCCATATGTGGCCTTTTGTGGTTGGCCTTGCTTAGGATAATATTTTCAAGGTTTATCCATGTTGCAGCATATATCAGTATTTCATTCCTTTTGTGGATGAATAACATTACGTTATATGGATATACTCCATTTTTTAAATCCATTCATCGTTTGATGAACATATGAGTCATTTCTACTTTTCACTATTAATAATAATGCTGATATGAACAGTCATGTACAAATTTTTGCATGAGTGTATGTTTTCAGTTCACTTGGGTAACACAACTAAGAGTGAAATTGCTTTGTCATTGGGTAACTCTATGTTTAGTTTTCTGAGGAACTGCCAAACTATTATTCACATTGGCTGCAGCATTTTGCCTTCCCCAGCAATGTATGAGGGTCCAGTTTTTCTATATCTTTGCCAATACTTATTAATTTCTGTGTTTTTTCTTTATTATAACCATTGTAATGGATGTGAGTGATATCTCATGGTAGTTTTGACTTGAATTTCTAATGATGTTGAGCATTAGCACATTTTGGAGAAATGTCTATTTAAGTCCTTTGACTTTTTTAAAGTTAGCAGCTGGGAGGGAGTGATTCACACCTATAATCCTAGTACTTTGGTAGGGCGAGGAGGGAGAATCACTTGAACCCAGGTGTTCAAGACCAGCTTGGTTAACATGGTGAGAGCCACTCTTTATAAAAAAGTAGCTGGGTGCAGTGGCATGTACCTTTAGTTCCAGCTACTTAGGAGGCTGAGACAGGAGGATTGTTTGAGCCCAGGAGTTTGGGGCTATGGTGAGCTCTAAATGACACCACTACATTCCAGCCTGGGTGACAGAGCAAGACACTGTCTCAAAGCCAAACCAAAACAAAACAAAATATGTTGTTTATCTTTTGTTGCTGAATTATGTCAATTCTTTATATATCCCAGATACTAAATCTTTATCACAAATATGCGTCTGTTTTTCTTCAAGAGTTTTGTAGTTTTAGCTCTTACATTCAGGTATTCTGATCCACTTCAGTTAATTTCTATACATGCTGTGAGTTAGAATTTCAAATTAATTCACTTACATGTTCATTTAATTTTCTCACTCTTGTTTGTTTATAACACTATTCTTTTGCTATTGAATTGCCTTGTCATGTTTGTAAAAAATCAATTGACCATGGATGTACAAGTTTATTTTTGGAGTCCCATTTGCATTCTATTAAACTATGTCTCTACCTTGATGACAATACCATGCTGTTTTGATTACTGCATCTTTGTACTACCTTTTGAAATTAGGAAGTGTGAGTCTTCCAACTTTGCTCTTCTTTTTCAAGATTGTTTAAATTATTCATAATCCCTTGTAATGCCATACAAATTTTTAGGATCAGCTTACCTATTTCTGTAAAAAAGCCACTGGAATTTTGATAGGATTTACATTTAATCTGAGGAATAATTTGGGATGATTGACAGATTGACAATATTAAGTCGTCTGATCCAGGTACATGGGGTGTCTTTACATTTAGTTTCTACAATGTTTTATAATTTTTAGAGTTAAAGTTTTGTATTTCTTTGGTTAAATTTATTCTTAAGTATTGTATTCTTTTTGATGCTATTGTAAATGGAATACCTTATTTCAGTTTTGAATTGGTTATTGCAAGTCTTTTGAAATATAACTGATTTTTGTGTGCTAAACTTTGTGTCCTACAACTTTGCTGATTTGTTTATTAGATCTAATTTTTAATGGGTTCTGTAAGTTTTCTACATATAAGATTATGTTTTCTTCATATAAGGATAATTTTACTTCTTCATTTCTTATCAGGATACTTTTATTTATTTTTCTTGCCTAATTCCATTGCTAGAACTTGCAGTACCATGTTAAATAAATGCAGTAAGCGTGGACATCTTTGTCTTTTCCAGGTTCTGAGGGAAAAGGTTTCAATTTTTTGTCAATAGTATGATATAAGGTGTGGGTTTTTAACGGATGTCCTCTATCAGGTTGAGAATGTTCCTTTATATTCCTAGTTTCTTGTGTATTTTTATCATGAAAGTGTGTTTGAGTTTGTCACATTATGTTTCTGTGTATTGAGATGGTTCTGGTTATTTTCTCCTTCATTATATTAATATGGATATTAAATGGATCAATATTGATATGTTGAACCACTGTTGCATTCTTATGGTAAATCCTGCTTGATCTTGATATATAATCCTTTTAACATGCCGCTGGAGTATTTGCTACTATTTTATTGAGAATTTTTGCATCTTTATTCATAAGGCACAATTCAGTTTATACTTTTCTTGTCTTGACCTTGTCTGCCCTTGGTATCAATGTAATACTCGCAATGTAGTTATGACATTATCCCTTGTTGTCTGTGTTTTTGGAAGTCCCAGAAGAATTGATCTTAATCTTTCCTGTTAGAATTCATTAGTGAATCCGTTGGTCCTGGAATTTTCTTTGTGGGAGTTTTTTTGTTTACTGATTCAATCTCTTTACTTGTTATATGTCTGTTTGGATTTTCTGTTTCTTCTTGAGGTGGCTTTGGGAGTTTATGTATTTCTAGGAAATTTTTTATTACAACCTGATTATCTAATTTCTTGGCATACAAGTGTTCATAGTATCTTTTAATCCTTTTTAGTTTCTTAATGTCTATACTAAATCCTTTCCTTCTTTCCTGATTTTAATGCTTAAGTCTTCCCTCTTTTATTTTTGGTCAGCCTAGATAAAAAGTTAACAATAGTTTTGATTTTTTAAAAGAACCAACTTTTGGTCTCCTTAATTTTCTCCATTTAAAAAAATTCTTTATTGCTTTTCATTCTAATCTTTTTTATATTCTTCCTTTTTTATATTCTTCTTTATATTCCTTCCTTTGCTTTGAGTTTAGTTTGTTCTTTTTCTAGTTTCTTAAGGTGAAAGCCAAGGTTATTGATTAGAGCTTTTTCTTCTTTTTTTAATATAGTGTTTAATTTCCCTTGTGATTTTTTTTCCTCATTGGTTTTTAGGATTCTGTTGTTTAATTTTCACGTGCAATATTTATGAATTTTCTGATTTCCTACTGCTAATTATTTCATATTTCATTCCATTGTAGTTGAAGAAAATACTTTGTATGATTTCAGTATTTTAACATTTATTTAGACTTGTTTTGTGGCCTGACCTATGGCCTATCCCAGAGAGTATTTCGTGTCTACTTGAGAAGAATGTGTATTTTGCTGTTGTTTTGCGGGAGTAGTTCTACAGATGTCTGTTTCTCCTATTTGGTTTATAGTGCTGCTCAAATCTTGTATTTTGTTGCTGATCTTTTCTCTTGGTGTTCTGTTCATTGTTGAAAAGTGTCAGTAGCAGTAGCAGATGTGATATTAGTAGCAACAGTAATAGCACTTAATTTTTTAATCTTCATTAACAAAATCATTTCATATACTTTATCACTTTCAGGTCATTATATACAGATTACTCAATATTCTGTGCTATCAAAATAATGATAACTTTCATATTTTTATCATCTTTTTATAAGAGCATAGCACAGTCTGATATGTAGTAATTATTTAAATTTAATCTTTACTGAGAAAATTTGGTGCAAAATAATGGCATCTTTGAAAAATTTTAGGTTCATAGTATATGTAAATTTCATGTCACTTGGAATATCTACATTTTCTACCTTGAATTATGGTCAATATTACTGAATATCTTTACAGGAAAAATTTTGTTTTAATTTTATCAAATGCATATTGAATATAACTGTCAAAATTTTGGTTATAATATTTAAAATGACTTAAGAAAGCCTTTCTGTCAGTAATGAAAATTTCAGCATAATCCAACATTTGTCTGTAGCTGGTATGTTCTACATCACTATGCAAAGTACTAACATGCTATTCTTTCAAGGCAAAAAGATACAACCTTAGTAAAGTATCCACTTTCAATTACAATAAAAGATAATGTCATTGAACATTTCAATCGATAAAATGACTCAAAGAAAAGACTTTTTACATTAATTGTTTAATATGTTATATTTTGTGTGCTGCTTTTAATAGCACACAATACTTTTTAATGATTCTTTTCATTGTTCAGAGCACAGATATTAGATGATCATACTTTATAATTGAAATATGGTATATATTCATTTTCAATATGTAATTATTTAGACCAAAGAAGAATATTCCCAGTTTCACTTAATGCATCTAGGTTAATGTGCTTTGCTTTAGACTAACTCTAATTTAAAAAGCTTTTTTAACTTTTTGACTAGTTTTGTCTATTCTAAAGAGTTAGTAATAGGTATTGTCAACAGAAAAAAAGAAAAGTAATATTTGATCAGATAAGTGTGAAAAATGCTGGTTTTGGTAAAGTTGAATAGATTTCTTCTGGGTTTGTCAGAGGTTTTAATGTGTGAATATATGTTGTTAATTTCCATAATTTGTTTGATCATGGTAGCCTATTTTATATAAACTTTTCTGATTTATAAAGTACCCTCTGGGTAACACTAGTGCATATAACTGGCCCTGAAGGTGGGTTATATACATCCTAAGAATTGCGTAAGATGATCCACTATGATACAAACATAAAATGTCAGAATATCTATTTCTATTTACTTTTAAAAATTTTGAACAGCAGTAAAAAATGCTATGCTAATATTTAGTATATGGATTGATACTTTTGTCCTCCCTAGACTCTTGTATGAAATAGTCACCATACCATTTGTGAAATACCCTGACAGGAATGAGTGTTCCATAGTGATGAGTTCATAGTGATGATTTGCTTTCTTGTGTATAGTGTAATATAATGCCTGAATTTTCTTAACCAGGTAATTGGATTTAGCTATTATGTATCTGGCTTTAACTAAAACATCTTACAAAAATAGAAAAATGTATTTAAAAATATAGCTGTCATGAACCATAGATTGATAATCATACTAACAAAAATCTTTGTATATAACATCTGTCCCTCTTGGTTCTTTATGATTAGGCAGTTTTGGGAAATAGTGATTTAGCTGTAATAAGATAAGATAAAGGACTATACCAGAAAAAGGAATTAGATGTTAATAATAAAATAGAACCTGTTGAATCAGTAAGATATAATAGATGAAGTTGACTCAAAAGCAAATAGTAGCAGAAAAGAGACAAGAATTATTAGCATTATTTTTACCCTAAATATAGCTGAAGTTTAATTTTCCCTCAGATTTTAAGTGATGGTGCCATCATTCCTTGCAGTCATTCAGAGTCCCAGGCTAGCAAAGGCACCACCAGTTGCAGCACGTGGCTTCCACTGTCATGTTAGGTGTTGATGCGCAGCAAGCAAATGGCAGAAGAAAGGGAGCATGTGGAGGATTCTGTAGGAGGTTTTTGAGGTTCATCACTCTGACCAACCTAGCATTCCTGTAATAAATCCCATTTGGCTGATTGTATTCTTTATATGTTGCTAGATTTTAATTGGCTAATACTCTGTTTAGGATTTTAGTTTCTATATTCATAACAGTGGTTTAGTCATAATTTTATTTTCTTTTAAATAACTTTGCAGATTTTAGTATAAGAGGTATGTTGACCTAATTAAATATGCTGAGAAGTAGTCCTCTTTCCTATTCTCTGTAAGAGTTCATGGAAGATTTCAGTTACTTCTTTCTTAAATGTTTGTTAAAATTCACTGGTTAAGCCATCTGGGCCTAGAGATTCCTTGCTCAGAAGTTTTAGTGTGTGTGTGTGTGTGTGTGTGTGTGTGTGTGTGTGTGTGTGTGTTTTAAGTTAATGTACACTCAATTTCTTTAACACATATAGGACTTATTCAGATTTTATAATTCTTGTTTCGTTTTTGGTAAATTGTGGGAGTTTATTTGGTTGTTATAGAATTTTATCTAAAATTTCATATTTATTGCTATAATATTGTGTAATGTCATCTTGCTTTTTAAAAATATTTGTAGCTTATGTAATGTCCTGCATTTAAGCCTGATGTTAGAAATTTGTATTTTCTTTTTCACTTTATTTTTTATAATGTTACTACTTATTTCAGGATATTCATCCTCTTTATTTATTTATTTTTGCTTTCTTTTAGATTATTTTTTAAAGAGTCTTCTGTTACATGTCAATTTGATCTTTTTATTCTGTCCTGTGTGTCTTTTTAAACTTTTGTTGGGTATTTTTCATCATATTTTTCTCTTTTTGCTGTAGTCTGTATTTTTTTCACTATCTTTTGCTTTCTCTAATCCTGTTTTCTGATGTCTTTCATCTGTTCACTTCATCTATTAAGTTATAACTAGTACATATTTTTGGATCCAAAATTTCTATTTCAGAGATTCCAGTTCTCTGATGAAGCTATCCAATCTGTTTTCTCCATTTCCCTTCTATTTTTTGACATATTAAAAACGTTTACGTACATATTTAAAACTCTTTGATAACTGATAACAGAATCAGTCATGGGCCTATTTCTTTTATCTTCTATTTTCTGCAGAGAGAGAGAGAGAGTGTGTGTGTGTGTATGCGTATGCGTATGTGTTTGGTCAGTCTTTTCTCTTGTTAGCTCTGATAATTTTGTATTGAAAGCTGGACATTGTATTTGAAAAACTGGAAAGGCTCTGTAGGATGTTAACATCCTCCAAAGATAGTTCATCTTTTCCTTTCCTAGGCAGGGAGAGTTACAGGCTAATCACCTTAATCCAGTGGTTCTCAGACTTTGGAATATATTAGAAACACCTGGCAAGGTTAATACAAACTATAAAGGCTTGTTGCAGTAACGATCATTTATTGGTCTTGGTCAAGAATTGCCACATGCCCCAAGAGAAGGCACCATGGAATACCTGTGTTATTTTACCTCTTAGCATGGTTTTCCTATTTCAATTCCTGTTTCCCTTTAATTCCTCATTGCCTCAGTGTTTCCCAATGCTTTAAACAGAACTTTAAGATTTTCTTTGTTTTCAGCTGCAGTGTTGGTGTGTCACAAACCACTCATTCATGGAAGCAAAAGTCAATGGTTTTATTCTTTTTAAATCAAAACAGAAGAACAAATCATGGTTTTAGTTTCCTTTTTCTTTCAGGAAAAACATAAACAAGAATTGGAAGACATGAGGAAAGCTGGTCATGAAGCCCTCAGCATTATTGTGGATGAATATAAGGTAGAGGTTTGAGAGTCTATTGTTTATTCTTTTAAACCTTGGATAAATTTAGTAAAAATTTTACACACATAGATATGTGGAAACATATACAAATTATAGATTTATAGTATAATCTTATTTTGGTTTATAATTCCTTTCCTTTGGCCAATAAATGTTCATTGAAATTGTACTTGGTGGATTACAAAAGTAATGCTAGATATTGCTCTGCATTTAAGAAGCTTTTAGAATATTTGATGATGTAATATCAACAGGTGGAAAAGTTTGAATACAAAATACCATAGAATTCATTGCTAGATTATCCTTTTTGTCTCTGCTGTGGTCTATCTTACGGGAAAAAATTAAGGCATGATATAAATCTGAAAAAATACTATTATACTATTTTCTTTTTTTAAATAAATAGATTTGGGTACATTGAAGTAATAATAGAAATTATGATAAATCTCAATATCAGTGATATACAGTAAAATTGATGTAATTTAAAATTACTTTAAAAACTATTCTTTTGACTCTATGCCTACATAAACTTAACCATTTAAAGCAAATTGAGAGTTTAATGTCAAAGTCGTTTTTCCCCCTCTAAATTTCATGTTAGATCTTTTTTCTTTCACAAGTAGTGGGGAAATAGATTCCTACTGAAAGAAAATTCAAACAGTTTTCCCCAGAGGGAACCACTATTGCCAGTTTGATGTACATTCTTCTAGGATATTTCTCCATCTTTACATACATACGCACTCAAATGTATGTGATTTGATTTGCTTTTACAAAAATGTTGTCTTATTCAGTTTACTCTTTTCTTTCTTGCTGTATTTACTCAATATGATTTGAAGATATTTTCATGCCCGTACATATAAACTTACCCTATTTTAGTTATTGTTCTAGAGTTTTTCACAGAATAAATGTAACATAATTTGTTTAACCATATATGTGTAAATAGACATTGAGTTTGTTTTTGATTATTCATTATTATAATAAATGTAAAAAAATTCTTCCTATTATAGGTAGAGTATAGAATTTTTTTATTGTTGATTAAACTTCATCACTAGACTTGATAAAAGTCCTTTTAGTTTATAATTTAATGTCAAAAGCTTTCTGAAGAACTTATTTGGGTAAAAGTAGAAAAATAAGTAGATCTAGAGTTAATGTAAGTGAAAAGTGTTTTTTTTTTTTAACCTAAGGTATTAAAGTATCTTGGGACATGAAATGTCATTTCTGTGACCATACCCAGTAGAGTAACTGGTGCTCATTGTCGAAAAGGTCATTTAAAAAATTTCTGTTTTTTATAGCTGTGATTTTTGGCTCTTTTTATAATGTTATGAATTTTTATTCTAATAAAAACCACCTTTACAGTTATTGAGTTGAAGAAAAACCCTATATATAGTATCTATTTTGAACTATCTTCTTTTTTTCCTTAAGGCTGAGGGTGGGAAGAATTAAAGTACAGTTGGTTCTCCATATCTATAGCTTCTATAACCACAAATGGAAAATATTCAGAAAAAAATAATAATACAACAGTAAAAAGTAATACAAATTTAAAAAATTTAAAAAACAACACAGTACAACTATTTCTATACCCTTTTATTTTATTAACTATTATAAGTAATGTAGAGTTAATTTAAACTATAAGGAGAATGTGTGTAGGTCATATACAAATATAATACTATGCAATTTTACATAAGGAACTTGACCATCTGTGGAGAGTCCTGGAACTAATCCACTATGGATAGTGAGACTAGGGGCAACTGTATTTGGATTTATGTAACTCTCCTGGTGCTTTAAATGATATATTCTTGTGCAAATTTATATTTTACTTATTTTATTCATTAGTTCTAAATTAAAGATTTTTGAAAATATTGTAGGTGTGCTTATGTTTTTTTCTTAACAGCTCAGTATTTTGTGTTTTGTTTATTTACATAATATTTTTAATTTTTTAATTTTTTTAGAGACCGGGTCATGCTCTGTCAGCCAGGCTGGAGTACAGTGGTGGCCTAATCATAGGTCATTGTAACCTCGGATTCCTGGGCTCAAGTAATCCTCCTGCCTCAGCCTCCTCAGTAGCTGGGACTATAGATGCATGCCATGATGCCCAGCTAAATTTTTTTTTTTTTTTTTTTTTAGAGACGAGCTCTTGCTTTGTTGCCCAGGCTGGTCTTGAACTCCTGGCCCCACGCAATCCTCCTGCCTTGGCCTCCCAAAGTGCTAGGATTACAAATGTGAGCTACTGTGCCCGGCCTAGTATTTGATGTTTTAAATTCTTTTGTGGTTCTAGCACCACAATATTTTCTTTGCTACAAACATGTTTGTTTATATCACTTTCAATACTGACAAGTAAGGAGGCTTAAATCCTATGTGAAAACTTTTCTAATGTTATTCGCAAATGGCATTTTGAAGACACTTGGATGAGAGCTATTCATTTTATCTATTGTCTAATATCATTAACACTCAAGGAGAGATTTAAAAGTTTCAGATGTATGCACTATGATTGCTAAAAAGGATTAAGAATCTAGTCTTTTCCTAAAGTTATATTCAATTTGTCATATTACAGCTTACATTAATAGTTGACTTATATTCAAATATTATAAATGAATTCTTTTACATTAGTGAACTTTTATATGAATATATTACATGTAGTTGTTCATACTGATTTGTTGATGATTTCCACATCTTACACAATGATATTACAGTACTCTGAGGAGAAATATAATCATGTTGCTTACCATGTAAAATTTTGCAACCAAAGTGTTCTAAAAGCATACTGAGAATCAGTTTTCATAATAATATGGAAAAAAATAAATAATTTATATAGGAAAAAAAGGCAGTGTTTTCCTGATGGGTGAGATGTCAGTATAATTTAAATGTTGATGGTTTGTGTCCCTTTATGGAATAAGAAAGGAAATTATTATTTTTTCATTCCAGATTCAAGCATGAGAGGTTCATATGATAATTATTTTAGTATGCCTCTCTCTTTTTTTAGACAGAAAGTTACTTTTCATTAGTATTTTTTAAGCTTTAAGTATTTTCAAAATATTTTGAAATATATAGGTGTTTTTTGGATGATTCATTAGTCACTAGATATTTCAAAGGGAAACTAAAATACCTCTAGTTACTATCACTTTCAAAAGTTCTTTGACCATTTTCTTTGCATTTATTCATTCCTTAATTTAACAGATATTCATTGACAGCCTTCTTTGTGCCAGGAACTGTTGTAGATACAGGACTGAACAAAATATTCAATACTTTTTTTCCAATGGAATATATATTCTATACCAACATACTCGTACACATGCACATATCATATTCAGGAAGGAAGGAACCCAAAACGGTAGCTTTCTTTGACATTTCAGTTTTCAGGGCTTCACACTTTTACCTCTTCCACTTCTGTAGATGTTTATTCAATTAAGCAACTGGAATAGAAAAATCTGATACTGCCTCTCCATCATTGTTGGCTTTTAGGTTCTGGTTATCCTGTACTAGATGGAGTCAATCATTTTTTATTTTCTAGATTGAGTTGTGATATTGTTGAAGAGTTTGAAAAAAAATTTCATTAGAAAAGCAAGTAGAAAATATCAAATGGAGTAAAACAAAAAATGACAAAAACCTAAAAAAATGCACAGGAAGATGCATTATTTTTGTATTGACTTCTGATTCCAGAAATAGGAAGACATACCTTTCCCTATTCTTCCTACCAAGTACAGTTTAAAAACCCTACTCATTTTGTATAAAATAGACATAAGCCCCAGAAGGTGAGACAGAAAAAGGCAGACTGACTAGGATTCTTGGGACCTGATAAAACTACATGTGGTGGGTTCCCTGGGTTTTCTTTTTACCTTGTTTGCCCCAGCATAGGTGCTAGAGAAATGAGTAACCCGGAAATACCAATTGGCACATAAAATATAAGCCCCTAGAAATACCTACTCTCACTAGCCAAAAGTCCATGAAAGCCTCCACCTAGTAAGACAAAAAACTATTGGATCATAGCCAGTCCACTCCCATCAAACACCATAGAAAAACTGCAGCCTCTTCCTTAAACCTGCCCACAAGAGCTGGTTAGAGAGGAAACCTAGACTTCCACTCTTACCATACTGTTACCCTTCCATCATCTCCTCATGGCAGTGTGGTGAAAAGAAGGTGGAGTGGGGAACCAGGACTTCTGTTCACACTGAGCAATAAGTTTCTTTCTCACTAGTGTTGGGGTAGGTCATGTAGGAACCCTAGACTTCCACCCCAACTTGGTGTTGATGAAGCAGTCCTCCCTTTCTGTGTTGGGGACGTGTCAAGGGATACTTAATGGGAGTCAGAACATTCATTATTGTTCAGTGGTGATAAGGCTACCTCATGTTATTTCTCCAAATAAGGAAAGAATCAGTGAATTTGAAAGTGTAAAATAGAAATCACCCAATTTGAAAAGTGTAGAGAAAACAGACTTAAAACAAGTGAATAGGGATTTAGAAACCTATGGGCATATAAAAAAAGATCTAGAATTTATGTCTTTGGAGTCCTGGAAGGAGAGGAGAAAGAGGGCAAAGCTTAAAAACATTCAAAGAAATAATAGCTAAAGATTTCCCAAATTTGTCAGAAGACGTAAAACTACATATTCAAGAAGCTGAATGAACTCCAAATATGATAAACAAAACCAAAAACAAAAACACACACAAAAAATCCATGCCAAGGCAAATTTGATGGTTAATTTTATCACCTTGATTGGGGAATATTGGTCAAACACTATTCTGGATGTTTTTATGAGGGTGTTTTTTTTGCAGGGGGCGGGAATCAGATTAGCATTGAAATCTGTGAACTTTGAATAAAGCAGGTTGCCTTCCATAAAGTGGGTGGACAATATCCAATCTTTTCAAGGCCTTAATAGAACAAAGCTTGACCTTCCCCAAACAAGAAGGAATTGTGCCAACAGACTGCTTTTGGACTTGAATTACAGCATTAGCTATTACAGATTTTGAACTTGCTAGCCTCCATAATCGCATGAGCCAATTTCTTAAAATAAATCTCTCTATATATTTGTACAGATGTTATTGGTTCTGTTTCTCTGGGGACCTCGATCAATATACACATCATAGCCAAACTTCCCTATAGACAAATTAAAACTCTTGAAAACTGCCAGAGAAAAATGACATTTTACCTATAGAAGAAAATAATTAGAATTACAGTAGATTTTATATCAGAAACCTTGGAGACCAGGGAACAAGTGCTGGGATGTGGAGCAAACCTGTCAACCCAGAATTCTATATCTAGTGAAAATATACTTCTGGAATGAGGGATGAGGGGAATCAACATGTTCTCAGATAAAGGGAAACTAAGAAAATTTGTTACAGCATGCCTATTCTAAAAGAATGGCTAAAGAAAGTTTTGTAGGCCAGGTGTGATGGCTCCTGCCTGTAATCCTAGCATTCTGGGAGGCCGAGGCAGGAGGATTGCTGGAGGCCAGGAGCTCAAGAGCAGCCTGAGCAAAAGTGAGACCCCATCTCTACAAAAAAAAAAAAAAAAATAGAAAGATTAGCCCAGGTGTAGTAGTGCACACCTGTAGTCCCAGCTACTCGGGAGGCTGAGGCAGGAGAATCACTTGAGCTTAGGAGTTTGAGGTTGCAGGGAGCTATGACGATGCCACTGCACTCCAGGCCCAGCGACATAGTGAGACCCTGTCTCTAAATAAGTAAAATAAAATAAGATGAAGTAAAATAAATTGTCTAAACAAAAAGGAAATGATAAAGGAAGGAATTTTGTAACATGAGGAAAGAACAAAGAAAAGAGCAAAAATGTGGGTAAATAAAATAGACTTTACTTCTCCTTTTGAGTTTGCTAAATTATAATCAACTGTTTATTCCAAACACTGATGTACTCCTCAATGTATATAAAACAAAGTTTATGAAAATTAGACTGTAAATAAGAAAGGGTAAAGAATATAAAGGGATGTAAGGATTCTACAGTTCATTTGAACTAGTAAAATGCCAACGGTAGTAATGCTGTGACTTTTTATTATTAATATTCTAAATATTTCTACTCATTCTTCTACCTATCCCGTGATAAAGCTTGGTGCTTTGTTTATTAAACAGAATTTGAATGTAGGATGCTAATTTGTTAAGTCCATCTTGGGCCTATTTACATTTATACCTATGTATTTCAGAAAGGATAATCCGTTTAAAATATAATATGAAAGCCTTTTCTTTATTTATCACTGTGATTTCCAAGAACCTGAAGTAGTATCCAACAATGACACTACAAAGTGAGGTTTAATTAATCTTATATTAATACTTTATTTAGAGTGGACTAGTGATGCTAATTTAATATTTTGTAATCTTAATTTTTTATGTCAGAATATTATGGGGGTACAAATGTTTTGGTTACATGAATTATTTTTGCATAGTTTGAGTCAAAGTTGTAAATCTATCACCCAGATAGCGTGCATTGTGCCCATTAGGTGTAAATTTACCCATCCTCTCCTCCCCCTCCCCCTTACTTGATTTATTCCTTTTGCTTATGGTTTCTTTGGCTATTCGGGTCTTTTATTGTTCATATGAAGTGTAGAATTATTTTTTCTAGATCTGTAAAAAAATGACATTTGTATTTTAGTGGTGATTACCTTGAATTTGTAAATCACTTTGGGTAGTGTGGATATTTTAACAATGTTGATTCTGCTGATCCATGAGCACGATATGTTTTTCCATTTGTTTACATCCTCTGTGATTTCCTTCCTCAGTGTTTTGTAGTTCTCCCTGTACAGGTCTTTCACCTCTTTGGTTAAATATATTCCTAGGTATTTTCTTTTCTTTGTTGCTGTTGTGAAAGTTATTGAGTCTTTGATTAGATTCTCAGCTTGACTGTTGTTGGTGTATTGGAATGCTACTGATTTGTATATATTGATTTTGTAACCTGACACTTTGCTGAATTTATTTATCAAATCCAGGAGTCTTTTGGCAGACTTTTTGGGATTTTCTAGATATAAGATCATATCAGCAGCAAAGAATGATAATTTCACTTCTTTCTTCATTAGGATATCCTTGATTTACTTCTCTTGCCTTATTGCTCTGTCTATGACTTCTAGCACTATGTTGAACAGAAGTGGTGACAAATGACAATCTTGTCTGGTTCTAGTTCTATACAGGAATACTTTTCAGTTTTTCCCTGTTCAGTATGGTGTTGGCTGTGGGTTTGTCATATATGGCTTTTATAATATTGAGGTATGTTCCATCTATGCCTATTTTGGTAAGAGTTCTTATCATAAAAGGGTGCTGAATTTTGTCAGATGCTTTTTCTGCATCAATTGAGAGGATCATATGGTCTTTGTTTTTGCTTCTGTTTATGTGGTGAATTACATTTATAGATTTGCATATGTAGAACCATCCTTGCATCTTTGGGATAAAGCCCACTTGATCATGGTGGGTTATAACCATTATAGCTCTAAGATATAATTCATATACTATAAAATTTACCTGAAGTTTTTAATCAATAGTTTTTAGTATATTCACAAAATTGTGCAACCATCATCATAATCTAATTGTATAAGATTTTCTTCACCCAAACATGAAACTCTGTACGCATTAAATAGTCACTTTCTACTCCCCTTCAGCTATCCCTACCTCCAGCCCTAGGTAACTACGGATTGACATTAGGTTTCTATATATATATTGCATCTTCTGGATGTTTCCTACAAATAGAATTATACAACTTACTGTCTTTTGAGACTGGCTTCTTTGACTTAGCATAATCTTTTCAAGTTTCATCTGTTTTTTCAATTGTATTAGTGTAATTTTTTCCTTTTTTTATTGCCAAATAATGTTCCAGTGTATGGATATACCACATTTTATTTATTCTCTCATCAGTTGATGGGCATTTGGGTTACTTTTACTTTTTGATTGTCATGACTAATGCTACGTGGATATATGTTTTTATTTTTCCTGAGTGTATACTCACAGTTGAGACTACTGAGTCATATACTATGTTTCACTTTTTGGAGAATTGCCAGAATGTTTCTTGCTGCCCTATTTTATTCCCACCAGCAATTATTGTGGATTCCAATTTCCCCATATCCTCACTAACATTCATTTTTCATTAAAATAAATTTTAGCCACTCTAATGAGTTTGAATTGGCATTTAAGTCTTTGATCCTTTCTGAATTAATTATTATGTGTGATGCAAGGAAGGGATACAACTTCATTCTTTTGCATGCTCCTGCTCAGTCTTTGTCAGTGCCATTTGTTGAAAAGATTGTTCTTTCCCATGGAATTTTTTTGACACCCTTCTTGAATAATCAGTTAACCGTATATGTGAGAGTTTATTTCTGGACTCTCCATTGAACTATATGTCTATGATCATTTCAGTACAACACAATTGTGATTACTATAGCTTTGTATCATAATTTATAATAGTAAGTTTTCAAATCAGAAAGTATGAGTTGGGTTACTTGTTCCTTTTCATAATTATTTTGGCTATTTTATATCCCTTGCATGTCCATATGACTATTTAGATCAGCTTGTAAATTCCTTCAAAAATGCAGATGGGATTTTGATAGTTTTCTGGTCCACATCATGAAATACCTTTACATTTGTTTATACTTGTTTGTGTTTTTCAACAATGTTTTGTAGTATACATTTTATTCTTGGATGATATTGTAAATTGAATTTCTTTCTTAATTTCTTATTTGTATTTTTCAGTAATAGAACTGGTTTTTACATATTGGTCTTTTATACTTGTTTATTAGTTGAGTGGTGTTTTAGCAGATTCCTTACAATTTTCTCTAAGATCATGCCATCTGCCAGTAGATTTAATTTTACTCCTCACCTTGCCATCTAGATACCTTTTATTTCTTCTTCTTACCTAATTGTCCTGGCTGGACCTCCAGTACAACTTGAATTAAAGCTATTACACAAGAGCATACTCTCTTTTCTTGTTCTTCATCTTATGGGGAACAATATTTAATCTTTGACTGTTAGATATGTATTAACAGTGAATTTTCCATAGTTGACTTTTACTAGATTGATGAGATTCCCTTTTTTTTTTCCTAATTCGCTGCATGTTTTTTTTTATTCTGACAGGTTATAGGGTTTTGTCAAATGTTATTTCTGTGTCTATTGAAATGATGATCTATTTTGTTTTTTCCTTCACTCTATGAATGTGATGTGTTCTGGTTGATTAAATCAATCTTGTATTTCTGGGATAATTTTATTTGGTCATGGTATATGATTGTTTTTGTATGTTTTGTGAATCAGTTTGCTAGTATTTTACTGAGTATTTTCACATTTATATTCATGAGGGATGTTGGTTTTTGTTTCTCTTGTGGTGTCTGTATCTGGCCTTGGTATTTAACACGTCTTGTTGAATAGAATTAAGATGTGTTTCCTCCTTTTGGTATTTGGAAGAGTGTGTATTGGTATTAGTATTTAATTCTTCTGTAAGTATCTTTGTTGAACACACCAATGAAACTATGTAGTTTTATGCTTTTCTTTGTGGAAAGTTTTAAAATTAATTCAATCTCTTGTTATAGATCTGTTTAGATTTTCTGTTTTCTTCTGCAGTTAATTTGGTAATTTTATCTTTCTAGGAAATTGTTTATCTAACTTATCTGTTTTCTTGATACATAGTTTGTAGTATTTCATAATTGTTTGTGGTATTTCCTTACAATTCTTTTTATATCTGTAACATCAGTATTGATGTTGTCTCTTTCATTCCTGATTTTTGTAATTTGAATCTTCTCTCTTTTTGTTGGTCAGTCTAGTTAAAGGTTGATTATTTTGTTGGTGTTTTCAAAGAAATAACTATTGGCTTTGTTCACTTTGTCTTTTTCTATTTTCTGTATCATTAATTTCCACTCTTGAGCTTAGTTTATTCTTTTTCTAGTTAAGATAACTAGGTTATTGATTTATTATCTTTCTTCTCTTTAAATATGGACATTTATAGTTACTTCACTCCAAACTGTAAAAATTTAAATGAATAATAAAATAATTTTACCCCTTAACTTTTGGTATATTGTTTTCATTTTCATTCATGTAAAATATTTTGAAGTTTCATTTTTTAATTTTTTTATTGGCCCTTTAGTTGATTAGAAGTGTGCTGTTTACTTTTCACATATGTGAATTTTCCAAATTTCTGTCTGTTGTTGATTTTATTTTAATTCCATTGTGGTTGGAGAACTTATTTTGATGATTTTTATTCTTTTAACATTATTAAGGCTTATTTTATGGTGTAGCTTATCTAGCCTATAGAGTTTCCCAAGTGCACTTGAGAAGCATGTGTATTCTGCTGTTTTGGGGCAGAGTGTTCTATATATGTCTATAGGTGTAGTTGGTTTATAATGTTGCTTAGGTCTTCTATTTAATGTATGCTTTTGATAATCTGCCTAATTTTTCTAGCCTTTATTTAATGTGGGGTATTGAAATCTCCAAATATTAATTGTTGAATTGTTTTTGTCTCTTTTTAATTCTGTCAGTTTTTGCTTTATTTATTTTTCAGATATTTTGTTAGTTATATATATGTTTTTAATTGTTATATCTTCCTGATGGATTGACTCTCTTGTTATTGTTTGTTTTTGTCTGTGTAAGTTTTTTTCTTGTGATAAAGTCTGTTTTTTATGTTATTAGTATAGCCACTTCAGCTCTCTTTTCATTGTTGTTTGTGTGGTATGATTTTCCCTATCCTTTTACTTTGAATCCATTTTTGTCTTTGAATATGCAGTTTGTTTCTTATACAGATACAGTTATTATATATTATTTTATATAATTACTTTTTAAAGAAGTTAATAAAAGAGAATAAAAGTCCAATTATGCTGTCATTTAAAATTACCCTTATAACTGTAATTGGCCCTCTGTATCCATGGGCTGTACATCCATGGATCAAAAATAGTATTTATGGGATACAGAACCTTGAAGGTATAGAGGGCCAAATTTTTGTATCCGTGGGTTTCAGAAGGTGAACTGCAGGGCCTGAGTATTCTCAGATTTTGGTATCATTGGAGGTCCTGGAATCAATCTCCTGTGGGTATGGAGGGACAACTGTACCTTTACTGGCATGCTTTTTTTTTTTTCCACATGGATTACATTATTGTCTCAAGTTACTTGCATTAGCCTAAAGAACTTCTTTTAAAAGTCATTAGAAATTGTGTCTGCTAACAATGAAATTGTCCATTTGGAAATATCTTTTTTAAAAATTTCATTCTTTAAGGATTTTTTTGTAAGATTCTGTGCAGACATTTTTCTGTTTATTTTTGCCACTTTTAATGTGTCGTCTCATTGCCTTCTGTTTTTCCTTGTTTCTGATAAGAAGTAAGCTGTTAATGTTTTGAGGTTCTCTTGTACAAAATAAGGTTTTTCTCTTATAGTTTTTGAATTGTCTCTGTTTTTGGCTGTCAGCATTTTGACTAATTAGGTGGGTGCATTTTGTTTATGTCTTTCCATGTATTCTAACTGGAAGTCATTGAGATTCTTACATGTGTAGATTATTTTTCATCAATTTTGAAAAGTTTTCAGCCATTATATATATTTTTTCTTCTACTTCTTTCTTATGTTGCTTCCATTATGTACATATGTCAGTTTGCTTAATGGAGATTTTTGAGGCTCTGTTTATTTTTCTTCATTATTTATCCTTTCTCTGTTCTTCAGATTGCACATTCTCAAGTTTACTGATTCTTCTTCCAGTTCAAATCTGTTTACAGCCTCAATTTAATTTATAATTATTATTTTTCTATCTTGGTTCCAGAATTTCTTGGGTTCTTTTGTATAATTTCTATTTATTTATATTCTGTATTTTATGAGATATCATATTTTCTTTTAATTTTTTAAGTATGGTTTTCTTTAGTTCTTTGATTGTTTTTATAATTAGTGCTTTTAAGTCTGTCACTTAGTCTAACATCTGGGTACTATCAAAGACAGTTTCTATTGCCTCTTATTTTCCCTGTGTATCGTACATGCTTTCCTATTTCTTTCCATAGCTAATATTTTATTTTTTGAGAACTGGATATGGTAAATAATATATTGTAGCAACTTTGTGTATTAATCCTCACTCCTTAGAGGATTTCTTGTTTTTTTGATTGATTATATACTTGATTATTGTGAGTTTGCTGGACTAATTCAGGGAAGTCTGTTTCCCTCACATTGGGTAGCCTCTGATTTGCTCTTCAGATGGCATAGTCTTGGGCTTGTGCATAATATTAAGAAATGGCAAAGCTTAGGCCCAGGCTTTTTTTAACTGTCTCTTTCCCTCATCTCCCTGTTGAGCTTCTGACTAGTGTGTGTATTTTCACATACCTAGTTGTTAGGTTTCATTAATTTCTAGATGATTGCTCTATTATTTTTGACCATATCCTGGGGTATCCATTGCTCCACATTCTGATCCAATTATAAACATCCTCTTTGCAGGGGTAGTTTGTTTGCCAGTCTTTCAGATTTTCTGTTAACTTTTCCTATTGTAGAACTTCTATGCTGGAAGACATAGGAGACCCTAGAAGAGTAGAGTGGTTAATTTACTTATCCTTTGTTTCCTCAATTAGATCTTTGTTTTGGAGCTAGAGGTAGAGTACTGCATCTGCCACATGACTTTCACTATTGCCCAGTACAAATCTTCTATACTTTAGAGATTGAAGAATGGGATCTTCCAATTATTATAGCTGGCAAACCTCCTTGGAATGGTTTTTCTGTTTCAGGAAGCTAGGAGAGATAGGAGCTGGCTAATAGGACCAATTTAGTAGCTCTTCTGCAATACTGAGCTCTGCAGAAAAGGATAATTGCATTCTTTGTCAGTTCCCCCATCCAGAACCTCTCTAAAAAAGTGGGTGTTAGGCATGAAAGAATGGATGGGTGCTGCCAATGCAGGATACAAGCCTTCTGCAGCATGGAGCTATGTAAAATTGAATCTGCTTATGTTCACCAGGTACTGAAACTGTAAGGAATAGCTCTTCTACACTAATGTGTTGGGTGAAATGGGAACTGCCATTTGCCTTTTGAACCTACTGAAACTATTCTTCAGTAAGGCTGGGCTGTGTGTGGATAGATGAAGTCCCTAGCTTGAGAACTGCAGCCTCTCACTGTCCTTACCAAGTTTCTATACATTTTGTTGAATAAATGTTTCTCAATTTGTTGTAACACATTTGCTCAGCTTCCAGAGACTTTGAATGATTGTTTTGCTGATTTGACCTGCTTAAAAAGTGACACTCTGGGATAGAGATTTCCCTCATCTCCTTACATTGCCATTCCAAAAGTTCTACCTCCCTCCCATATATTTTTTTAATCCAAATTAAAATGATTGTTACTCCTTTACATATATTCTTCATTTCAAAAATGGTTGTCCTGGGCCAGTGAAGATCCTGAAATTATGGCATTGTCCTTATTCTCACTATATTGTGAAGAATTAAAGGTTTGTTTACCACATTTTGTCATATAACAATACTTCAACCCTTAGATCTTTGCTGATTTCTTTTTTAAAATGTAGGGCTGTTCTTCTGTATGAATAATTTTTGAGATTGCACATTTGTGAATTTTAGAATATGTTTTGGGGTTTTATTTTTTAAAATTACTATGGCTTCAAATATTAATTTTAACCTTAATGATCAGAGTGCCATTTTTATTTTCTACATGAGTTTAGATAAATACAAAAAAACTTCTTCCCAAAGTTTCAGTATATTTTTGTTTGCACATCTTGTGGGCCTATACCATTCAAACGAAATAGTACTTTTTAAGGCTCCAAAATGATGCAATCAGCAGTTTCTGATTTAAAAATAGAAATAAGCCACATTAGGACTTAAACTTTTCTCAAAGAATCGAAAATTCTGATTTACCTTGAAATAGTCCAGTATTTAAGGAATTAGCTGACCTCCTCAAATTGGAATTTACTTCTTTTATGTAAGTAACTCTACCTTCATACAGGTTTAAACCATCTACTACAGGAGCTAGCTAAAGAGAATCTGTAACCCAATCCCATGTTTAAAGAAATGTAAGACCTAGAGTTATTATATACTATTAAGCTTAATACCCTTATCTTTTTCTATCTTTAGTTATTTTATATAATAATTTATATAAATTTATGTTATGATTTCCTGAAAGAATGTTACATGCTTGCCATAATTTCTACTTTTGGACTGCTAAGTACTTCTATTAGTGGAACTGATTGATTAAGAGCATAGGTTTTTGATGTTAGACAGACCTGGATCAGAGCTCTACCTTTTCTGTTTACTAACAGTATGACCTTGGGCAGTTTTTTTTTTTAAATATAAATTTTAGTTTCTTCATCAGTAAGTGAGGAAGTGTGAACCTATTCATAGGAGTGTTGTGGGGATGCAGTGAGGAAAAAAATGAATATTGAATGGTTAATAATTAAGCTGATAAATTTTAGCTTATTATCATTATTATATTTAACATACTTTTCTAACATAGCAATTGCAATACCTTTTTATTATAGCTGATTATGAATTAGTTTACTTTTCACAGTAATACAATACAGATCCTTACTTCAATCTTTTTAGAAATATCCACTTAAGAGAAAGAGGTGGTGATGGGCCAGCTCTTCACCTGGGCTCCTGTTTAAAAGCTAGCATTCTTTTGTCCATTTAGAAAATAATTAGCTGCTACAGACTGATGAAAAGGCCATGTGCAATTCTGTTCAAGTACAGAAGAAAATAACCTAAAACTACCTACCCTAAAGTGCCGCATGCCGATTTTTCCCATAATGTTTACTTAATTTTGTCTATTTTTTTCCTTGATGTTATGATTTTTAAAACCTTTTATTCTGATAATTAACAGTGGTAAAGTAAATGCTGATCTTGGAAGACTTTCCACAGGAGCATGACACATTGAAGTTTGTTTACCACAAGCAACATAAGAATTTTCCTTGTTTAATTGGACTTTTGTCTCGAAACTCATTTTGCTACATGTGTACCGGCTCAGACTTGACAGGTTCTTAATGTCTGTAGTTTTCTCTAGCAAAGATTACGATTTTAGCCATGATGTAGAGTTATCTTTTTTTTTTTGAGATAATGTGTAGCTGTATTAGCCTAATGCTTTTTGTTTTAAGATGCATCTAACAATTGTCATTGATCAGGTTCCCTTAACCCTTTGGTTCTTCACTTTTGCAGCATATAATAAATTACTTGTGTTGCTTTTAAAAAATTCATTTGCTAAAGTGGTTTTCTTCCATGGAAATTCTGAATGTGTAGGTATGGGTAGGGGCTAGGCATCTTTCTTTTTTTAAGTTCTAGAAGTTATTTTGCTACCCCAAGGGAATTGTTAATCATTGTCTTTTCCTTTTATATTTATTTGTCTGTCAATCTGTTGTATTTCAGCTGTTACCATTTTTCTGATTGTTATCTCTTATATTGACTCTGCCATGGACTTTGTCAAGGTTGCGTGGGTGTGTGTGCGTGTCGGCATGTATGTATGTTCTTATATCCCATTGAAATCACTTGGGAATTTTTCCATGTAAGAAAGATCTAACAGAAACTAAATTAATGTTAGATGGACTGCTCTCAGTTTTTGAAAGTTAAAAAAAAAAAGTGAGTTTTAGCTGTAACTAAGAAACAAGAATTTGTCCTACATCAAGATTTTAAAAAAACAAAAACAAACAAAAAAAAGAACTTATTCATCATTTTCCTTGATGTGGGATAAGTGATCACAGTAAGAAAAAACTCTTTATAGTGAAGGATTGTTTTAATGGCACAGAGGGACTATCACAGAAAGTCATACATGGTAAAAATATAGGCATATTTGCTAAAATAGATGTAATTATATAACTTAAGGAATATGATGCCTTCTCTTTTTAAAGAGAGAATATCCTCTTGCATAAATGCGTTTCCTTCTTGTTTTTCTGTTGAGAAATATCTCTGTATACATCTATTCAGTTAATGCAGTGCATATAAGTGCTTGAGGTAAAGTAATTTAAATGCTAACCCTTTTTCAAAATGACTTTTCTTTTTATCCTAAATAACTTTTAGGAAGAATTTTCCAAAGGAAGTATTTAGTTGACTCAATCTGTGTGTTAAAATTCAAAGTCCAAATTCCTGCTAACATGTTGTAATAGTGAGTGGAAAGCACTCAAGAAATTAACTTCACCATGTTGTTTTTATTTTATCTCGCTTTGAGCTCGGTTCATTAAAAATTCCAACTCAACACAAATAATATGTGACCATATTTTTAGGTAAAAATTTTTATTTTTCTACTGTTTAAAGAATCTTCTTTTTCAAGGTAATAATAGCAGCAGCCTCCTCTTTTTTTTTTTTTTTTTAGAAAAATGGCTTTCTCTTTTGAAACTCTTTTATATACATTGTAAAAATTTCACACTGAAGTAACATTTATTAAATACAGGTTATTTTCTTGGTTGTGGCTCACCTTGTTTATTTTTTGATTAAATTACACTCTGTTGTTTTTGTTGTTTAATCATAAGGGATTTAGACACTTTGCAAATCATACCAGATAGAAGTGTTGAAACATAGAATTTTGACATAGTTGACAGATTAGCAAAATTGCTGATTAGAAAAATATCTTGAAAATGCAAAATAGAAAATGCAGTTTGGTTTAATGTTTCTATGCAAATAAAGTAACACCAAATAAATTATAACTATAATGATTTAAAGGTATACTATATGTTTCTCAGCACATTTGTGGGTGCCTAAACTACACGTTTTCTATGTTCTTCTTTGGTGATGTGAATATTAGTTACTGGTCATCACATTCATCTTGAAACTAAAAAGGTTTTTAATATCCTCTTCTCAAACTCTAAGTCTTTCTTTTCTCTTTTGGTGTTTTGTTTGCACACATTTGGCAAAGTGGAATACATTGTAAAAACCTATCCTTATAGATAAATATTTACACATTTCAAGATATTTCCACCACAACTAAACATACGGACACACACACCCATTTTCATTTTACATTCTTTGTTTCTGAAGCTTAACTAAATTGGAGATGTTTAAATCTCTGTATTATAACGCAGATGCCAAAAACTAGTCAGTGCTGGGCACTTGAATAGTGCTTATAAATACCTGACTATTTTAATGAGAAAGCAAGGAAGGGGCAGATTCTTTTCTAAAGTCTTAGAGCATTTTATGAAGAGAATTTTCTGACATAATTTTTCTCTTCTTCTTATATTTAAATATTAGGGTATTGAATCAGATGCACTGAAGTTTTAACTTAATAGACACATGAGATTTCTGCTACTTATAGTGAAAAATGATGCAAAATTGCTACATAATTTAAGTTGCTCTGAAATAAACTTGATTAAATTTCTTAATATACTAATTTTCCGTGTTAACCAACCTTTGTTTTATTTAAATGTTGTCCTCTGCATTTTCTGAAAAGGTCTAATATGCCTTAAATATCTTTTGGTAAGAATTGTTTTGAAGTTTAGCAGTGTAACATATGTTACATTTCAGCTTAGAGTATCACATGACTGCTGTATTCTATTTTTCAAAAGCATCCACTTGCTAGTATTTCATTTGAAGTCTCAAATTGTTTGTACTGTTTCATAAAGGAGAACATAGGAGACCAATTTTTTTTTTTCCCCAGGGTGTAGAATTACTTGTGTTGTATGAAGTTCTTTCCCAAGGAGGGAGAAACAACTTTGTTTTCTCTTCTTTTGATATTTTCCCTTGATTAGATATTGCTAAGTTTTTGTTCAAAGAGAGGGAAGGTAAAAATTAAGATACGTGGGACCTGACAGTATATCTTTATTTGAATCTTACCATTTTATTAACCTGAAGGTATGAAATAAATTTATAGTTTCATATATTCGATTGAACGAGGATTCTCATAAATTCCTGCTTTTATCGTATGATCAGCTTTTTCCTGGACAAATAAAGGTGTCAGCTGTTGCCAACAGAGTTTGGCCTAACAGCATACTAGATACTAGTGATTGGTTTGGAACTAGAGACTTGGCTTGTCCTTTCTTATCCCTCCCACCAAATTTAACCTCAGTGGAAGATTGGGAAAGATTTGGTAGTTGAAAATAGTTCTTGTGTGCCTCTGAGTTTCCTGGGCTAAGCCAGAATTTTGCATGCAAAGCTATTCTTGTGGTTTTTCTAGCCAGGCCAAAACCAAAAGGCATTGGAAACCTCACAAGAAAACTTGTACTAATATAGATTTAAGGCTAGCCTTTATATTGTGACTGATCATTAGCCTGGTAGTCAAAGGAATGAAGGGAAAGACTTCATTCTGTACTGAGGGTACAAATTTCAAGATTTTGTTCCATAGCAGACCTTTAAAAATAGCTCTAAAAAATTTTATAATTAATAGAAATTATTTAGTTGTTTCATAAGACACATAAGACCTACCTTTTCCACCTTAGTAATTTTTACCCTCTAAAATGCATTTTAAATATTATGGGTTTCTTTCTATACTATATCAGGTTAATATTTGTGACTGTGTATTGTTTCTGTTGCTTTCAGGCATCAGTTTCCTCTTCATCCCAGGTTTTATCTTTTCCAGAGGTGGGATAGTTTGCATAAAATTGTCACATTTCTTATTTGCAGTGAGTTGAATATCAGGTTGCTGTCTAGTAATGAGAAAGGAATTCTATTTGATAAATAATCCATATAGAGTCAGATTTGGTCCATTTTAGTCAGAACACTAAGGTCAAAGGTTACACTGTGTTGATATTTTAGAGGGATATTCATGTAGCCAAGTTTTTTTGTAATCAGTCCATTGTAACAAACCAGTCTGGGCTAATGTAAGGCAGCAAGCACTACTTTGTGCCTTCTTACAATACTGAGATACTTCCGTACTATACTTGTTAGTACTGTAACAATTCCTCTGAGCTGCTTTGTTGACTTTGTCCCTTCGCCTGGGGCTTCCTCCTAACTTACAATCAAACTAGAGCTTGGCACTGCAGGGGACCTCTGATGCCTGCTTCAGTTCTGGGATGGCATCTCTTCTGATTTTTTCGGTGCCCAAACCAATGGATTTCAATTATTTTATACATCATCCTTAATGTAATCACTTCTATAATATACTATCTACTTTTAACTGGAAAGAAATAGTAGAACTATCTATAATTGTCATTTAAGTTCACCAACTTAGAACTCTTTATGAATAAATGAAAACATAAAGAAAAAATTCATTTTTAATATTTTCTGTAATAAAATTTATTTAAATAAAACTTAATCTCTTTCGTAGTGTTGTTGGTGGCTATTCAGTATGAGGAAAATTTTTAAACTTTGAGGCCTATATTTGATAAATGGATCTCCATTAGTGTGGAAGAAAATACTTATTGTGATAGTCTTAAATCTAGTAATTAATAAAATGTTAATCCTAGCTTCAATGCACATGGCATGAATTGAGGTCTCAAAAATCATCCAATTGTTAGAACAATCCTATTTCAAAATGTCACCATTAATGTAAAGAATTAATTTTCGTAATTTGACAGAATTCCTTCATCATTGGCAGAGAAGAAATTCTGTTATTCTCCCCATTAATTTGCGAGGAATCTGAGACTTAGAGAAACACTGTGCCTTGACCAAACACATATAAACAAACAGAGGAGGAGTTTTAAATAAAAGCCAAGTAATTCAAGGCTTGATTCAGGGCTCTATTCAACAAAATATGCTGCCTCCTTGCATAATTAATACATGTGTATTTAAGACAAATATTTCTGACATCTAGATGAGTTTGTTCTCGTGGTCTCTGATTTTTTGTTTCAGAAAATAAAATGCACAGGCCTTTACTGTATTAATAACCAGGTGCTTTATTAATCCTTTGAAAGATTATGCAGAATTCTTTTTTTTCTTTTTTCTTCTTTCCTTGAAAAAAAAAAAAAAAAACAAACTGAAACTATAGCCCTTATTCAAGTCACAAGGAACAATATTGTGGCATCTGAGGGAAAAGCATATCCATATGGCAGATTTTCAGGAGGTTAAAGTATCTGGAAGGCAGACATGGAGAGTTTCTGTGCTGTACTTAATTTTAGAAACTTCTTAATTTTAATGTGTTGTCCATGGCACAAAAGAAATTTTCACTGGGAGACTTTTGTGGTGTTTGAGGTAACAACTCTTATGTTACTAGATTCCCTTAACAACAAGGCCAACAGGAATGATTCCCTCCATCCTGAAGATTTTCTTTGGCTTTCACAGCCTGCAAAGAACTTTACAGCATGGCTAGACTGTATTGAATTTCCATGTTTAGATCTACACCCATAATTTAACATTTTCCTTTTAGAATTGTATAGTACCACGGCACTGTAATTCAAATACACAGAAAAACCTGAGATTCACTGCAATTCCAAATGCTTGAGATCTATAACAGGATAAATGTTCAGCAGCCTCAATATGACTTGGCTACTTCTCTTCCTTTTTTAAATTAAGGGAAAAGGAAGGAAGAAATCTTTTGTTTCTCAATCTAGTTTTTCTAAAATTTTAGATAATAGTTTCTGTCCTTTCTAAAAATAAATCAGATCTAATCTATTATTATCACTCCTTAGACATCTGGAGTTTACTATTGAGAAACGTGCACCTTCATTCTCCCTAAGGATTGAGCTTAAGGGTCTATTCATGATAAAATGGAGAATGTAGGTATTGTAGAAGAATTGTATGTTATTTAGACAAAGTGTCCAGATGAAGATCAAGTAATTATTACTTGATAGATATACTTAGTAAATATATCTATAGCACTTCTTGTAAGTACATATAGTAGGGAAAAAAACCAACTCATGTAGTTCTTAGTAGTAGTAGTAACTCTTTCATTATCAGAGAGGATAATTGCATTATTCTTAATTCTACAGTATAAAAAGAAAGTTCATGCATGGTGCATTAATTGTAAATTTCTAACTGACTTGTATTATGTGTAGCCCACAAAAATCAATGCTACATATTTTCATTCTCATAAACTGTCCATTAATAGAGGAGTTTTTAATGGCATTTGAGTACCTTTGGTACTTTGCAACATTGTTTGAGGGCTTTTGAAAATATGTCAGACTGTAGAAACTTGCTTGCCTAAAGCCTTCAGTGGTTTCTCATTGCAATTCCAGTAGAATTAAAATGATGCTTTATCATGGCCCTACGTGATCCTGGCCCTCTACCTACTCTTCTGATCTCTGATTCACTTTTCAGGCGTAGGGCCCAAGAAGACCACAGGCCTTTAAAGGAGGAATTTGGCCTACTTAAGAAACAAAAAGAAGTCCAGTGTGGCTATAGCATCTGATGAAATTCCCTGGTTCATATGATCTACACTGGCCTCTTAAATAGTTCTTAAACTCAGCTTATTTCTACCCTAGGCCTTTGCACTTTTTTCTTTGATGGGAATGTTCTTGCATAAGACTTTATATATGGCTGAGTTTTTCCTTACCTATGGCACCTCAACTCTATTTTTATTTCTTAGAGAGCTCTTTGTTTACTACCCTTTCTGAAAGATTTCTCCTCCACTCTTCTTTAATTTTCTCTTTTTATTTTATTCATAGCATGTAACACCGTCAGAAATGATTTGTTTGTTGTGCCTACTTTTAATTCTTCCTTACCCTCCTTGCCCTCCACATCTCCTTGCCAATAATGTAAGCACAGGAAGGTAAGGCCTTTGTCCCCTTTGTTCCCTCTGTATCCCCATCAACTAGAAAAGTGTCTGGAATAAAGTATGCACTCAGTATAAATTTGTTGAATAAATGAAGAATGTATGAATAATTGAGTGACTGATTAAAAGGAGAATAAGTGCTTAGTTCATGAAGAAAGAAATGTGCTTTAGTGAGTTAGATTAGCGAAGACAAACAGGGAACCAAATGGATGGAATTAAATCAGATTCTTTGTTCCACTGTGTCTTTTCATGTGATTTTGGACACATTTCTCAACCACAGTGTCTGTCTCTTTATTTGTAAGGCAGGTATGTAAAGTTCAGAGAGAAGGATAGGTGAATGATTCAGTAAAATGCCCGAGAGCCATCATTTTTACAAATGTGTCTCACTCAAGTAGGTTCTGGTTTTGAATAACAGACTTACTTATAATGTGTTTGCAATTTTTAAGGAAATATTATGACATGCTAACAATTTAATATCCTTGCAAAATTTGAAGTAATATTTTGCTCAAAAAGAAGGCTTATGCCAGAAAAAACTTAAAAGTGTCCCTTCACAGTTTTAACATCCATTTTGCAGGTATCTTTCCATTTTGCTCATTTGATTTGTGGTTAAAGATGGGAAAAGTTAGAAGAAAAAAGATTGAAATAAAGATAGGAAAAAACATATGTTTGAAAAGCAAATCGTGATATTTTTCCAAGAAAGGTGAGATTGTGCTTGATTTCAGATGATACTTTACAATTATTTTGTCTGTACTACGGAAGTCAGTAGACTGAACTAAGTGTGTAATTACAGACATAATCAACGTAAATGTTTTAATGATTTCTCTATAAAAGGCAAATAATCAGGCTTGCTAAAATCATGATCCATTGATTTCGCTTTTCAATGTATTTGTAAAGTGTCTTCTATGTGTCAAGTACTGTTATAGGTACATTGGGTATATCAGTGAGTTACGCACAAATTCCTGTTCTCCTAGGGCTTAAATTCTAGTGGCATGTTATCTTTACTATACAGCTTGCTCCATAGCTTTATATTTTCCTCCCTTTATGAGGTATGACTTCATTGACAGATAAAAATTTTTGTGACTTTCACAATAATTCTTTTTGCTTACAGTTAGCTACACAGTGTTATTTTAGGGTCGTGTAATAAATACCAACATGATATTAATGTTTCAGAGACCATCTGGTTCTTGACACACATCTGTTCTGGAAATCTGGACAAGTAATTTATTTGATGAAACTGGAATCAGATCTGTAGGAACTGGGCTATTTCAAGGGAGAAGGAAAAGCTGTGGATCTGTTAGGACAATGGAGTGCAGTGTGGATTGCAGCAGTCCACTTTGGCTCTACTTCTTTTATGCCACCTAAATTCCAGCATATATACTCAATTCCACTATAGAAATATGCATCTACTGGTATGTGTATTAGTGGGGGAGGCATCATTGTTTACTTCATACCTTTGTTTTCTATGAGTTTAATAATCGTAGAATTTATAACACACTTTTCCTCCCCACGGTAGTCCTTCACACTATTTTATTTATTTGCATTTGAGCCTGTGGAAAGTAGAAAGAATGGATATTTCTTATCTAAAATAATAACTGAAAAAATTGAGACCTCTTGTAGGGATTAAATGTACTTAGGAACAATTTTGGTAATTGGACTTGGTAGTTATAATTTGGAGCTTAGTGAACCTTTCCAATAAATATTGGTATGTTGATACTATGTATTTTCTTAATATCAGTTTCACACAAGGATCCTCATTCATCAAATTACTGTTACATATGTGAGTACAAGGCACTCTGTAAGAAGCTGTGTGTGATATGTAAAGATGAGTAAGATATAGATTCTGTATTAAAGGGACCTACAACCTTGTTCATACCTTTAAAATTATTCTTAAATTGTAATAAATAGTTTTCCACAAGTTAATGAGTTAAGTCCCCTGGAATAATACTGTAAATCTTTGATAGAACCGTGACTAAGATGTAAATATGTTGAAAATCAACAAAACATTCCCTGCCATTGGTTGTTTTCAATACAGAGTATGTTGGCATGCATCTTGGTTTTTCTCCCTACATATCCTGTGAGAGTCCTAATGCTTTATGTGTGTTGAGAATAGTTTAAAATAGTTTAGAAAGGAATTTATTCTTTCATATATCTTTATATGGTATATCTTGGTATAGGCCCAAGGAAGGTTTCCTTGTCTTTGGTATCTGTAGAGATAATGACAGAGGATAACAATAAATTAGTAAATGATAAGATTACTGTTCATTTTTATACTTAAAATTTATGAGAAATTTAAAGACAATCATTATGGCTTATTACATTGGAAGATAAATATTCAGTTATGTAATAATAGAGCAAGCCATAAAAGCAGGTGGCTCGTACCAGCAATGTGTATTTGTAAGTATGTCCATAATGGTTAATCTACTAGTAGGGACAGTTTTTGGAAATTACCTCATTTGCTTGGCCTATGTACAGCACTAATAATCCCACTGTTGAGTAGTATAGTCCAAATTTTTAAACTCCTTGTTGTGGCATAAAAGGTCTTTTAATATCTGACACCTGCCTACTTTTCCAGCCTCCTGCCTTACCGTTTTCCTCAGCTCTTAACTCCGCTTCTATACTCCAGCTATTCTTATCTATTCAAAGTTCTCTGTGTATCAAGGTGAGCCTTACAGGAAGCCTTGGGACATCTTTCTCTGATCTGCAGCCTGTAAATATTAATACCTATAGTATGTGATTATCAAGAGAATGTATGCCTTCAATCTGAGTCAGAACTCAGTGAAGAAAGACTTAAAAAAATTTTTATGCACCTACCTTTGTGTTCCTTTTATTGATGTATAGATTCAAATGACTGAATGGGGCTAAGATGAGACATTTGAATTACATTAGAGGCCAGTTACTCTTGCATAGCTTTTTTTCATGCTCCCTAACCACAGCCTTCGTTCCTAGTTGACTCATTATCCCCTTTGACGTTGCAAAGAAAATGAGTATATGGTGTACAAATCACTTGCTGGAGGAAAAAATACTAGTCAACTTGTCTTTCTTGATTATGGAGAGAGAATATTATTTTATCTTATTAATTTACTTGTCCTCCAAAGGCTCTAATCTACTAAAAAAATCACAATCAGACATTTAGATTATGGGATTATTTGGAACCTTGTAAATAGGGAAGTGAAAACAGTTCCTTCCATAAAGCAAAATAATTCTGTCTTACCCAAGTCTCAAAAAAGAATGGCGTTTTTCTATTTACAAAAGATGCTATAATTATGCCAAGGGAATGCTCTATAACTATGTCATTCTTTAAATTTTCAGAAGTCTAAAGGTAAATTAGAGATTTACATTATCTAGTCATAGCTTAAGAAAATCGAGTTTTGATGCCTTATAAAATTTAATCATTAGGAAATCTGTAGAAGATACTTATTGTATAAAAGCAGCTGTAGTAAGCATTTCCTTATATTTTGATTAAAACTCAGTGAGAGCTTTATTTTTCTTTACTAATTTACTAGTAATTCTATAGCTTCATATTGACAACGATGGAATTGTGGAAGTTGTAACATCATCAGACAGTCTAACATTTGCAAAAGAAAGTTAATTATCTGAAAATCTGAGACTTATCCAGAAGTCTTAAAAATATTTTTGTCTCAGTTTTTAGAATATATGCTTATTTATTTAGCATCTTAATGCATGTTGTTTCAAACCAAGTAAATCTATTTTCAAAACAGAGATTAAGAGATTTGGCTGATTTTTCTTCTCTTGGTGAATGTGCCAATGGTCTGTTTTCTATAAGACGTGTGTCTGTTTCAACTTTCTATTTTGATTATGAGTAGTTTATTATCCAGATAGACCTTTAAAAATAGAATATTTGCCTGAGTTCTTATGTATATGGTTGACTATGTATTTTAGAATGATTTAGGATTTATAAATAGCATGTAAGATATTATTGGGAACATGTTAGTAGAACATATAAAGTTTAAAAAAAAAAAAGAAAAAGAAAAAAGATAATATTTTAAGCATCTCCAATAAGGAAATGAGTGGGTGGAACATCTTCAAATGCTGATTTGGCTTTCCTTAGAACAGTGGTAACGTCTTTATATTTAACTGACTTAAGTTCCAGCATTTACACTACCCAGTTAAGTTTGTCCAGTCTCCCAAGTTTTATTACTTTTTATGAATGCTGCCTTGAGATTCTGTCTTACACACTTAGACTTATACCTTTTCACATTAGGGGCGTGAACTTCCTGGGGGGCAGTTCTTTTATGTTTGAAGTTGCTCAGAGTTTCCATCTGCTTTTACTTGACTTGTGGTCTTGAAGATCATGCTTGGCCCATGGGGTATTACAGTGTGCCGAGAGGATGTGGAGTTTTGTCAGCCAGTGAAATATGTCTGGCTTTTTTTCCCCCCTTTTTTCTTTTTTTTTCTTTCAGCAGCTTTCATACGCTCCTCATCCTGTGTGGTCTTTGCTGAAAACTGAATTTATATTTAACAGAACTACTCACTCTCTTTATCATCTTCTATGACTTGGCCTTTTTTAAGGAGAAGGTGTGTGGAAGGAACATCTGAGCCAAAAAACTGTAATCTTGGCAATAGAAAAAACCTAAAATGAAAAGCTTAACGTAGTGTTATATATAAATGTGCTTCAATATACAAAAATGTATATTTTATAATGCAGAAGAGTATCGTATTTCAGATATGTACAACTGTCAAAAAAATTCGCATGCCAACAGTATATTCCAAGTTTTGTCTGTGATCCAAATGCCTTTTTTTTCCTTGTTTTTAGGCACTACTGCAGTCTTCAGTTAAGCAACAACTAGAAGCTATTGAAAAACAGTACATTTCTGCAATTGAGAAACAAGCACACAAGTGTGAGGAGTTGCTAAATGCTCAGGTAATAAAAGTGCATATCCATTATATATTTATACTTTTCCCCTGACTCCCCTCCCCTGAGGGCTCTATAACTGTTTATTCAGTTTCGTTCCATTTACTTTCCTTGGTGTATTTTGGAGAAAAAAACATGCTTATGTAAACTCAAAGTTTGAGAATTTTATGGTAGACTCAAAATAGGACTACAGGTCTAAAGTATGTGGGTCTCTCCCAAATTAATGATTATTCTTATCTTAATTTCTAGGTTATAATAATATTTACCAACAGAAGCAAAGAGATATATAACTATGAATGCATTATGGGATGTGAATGATTTTTCATGACTTAAGATTTATAAATAACATTTGAATTTTTAAGGCACTTATATGTTTGAGTTACCTGTTGTTCCATATAAGCAATGGTTTCTCTTTGAATCTTTCTATTTAATTTTTTTCTTTTCTTGATTTAATATCTTAGACGGCTTGAATGCCCAGCTCCTTTGCATTAAACAATCAGTTGAAGGGAATGTATGGATGAGTCATAGTATAAATAATGTATGCAATAAGATCCTAGCAATGATTTTTAATAATATAAAACTTGGTAGGTGAAAATTAAATCAACTTTATTTTAAAAAGCTGTTTTATATTATGGGAAGAAAATTTACTAGGAATTAGGAAATAGCATTAGGCATAGAATTTAAATAGAGATGTATGAATATACCACCCTATCCTCAAGATTGGGTTCAATTCTTTGAAATATTTTTCAATGTCATTTTAATAAATGGCTTGAAGGCGGAAATACACAGGGAATTTTATAAATTTGATGTAATGGTTATGCTATTTGGATAGTGAAATACCAGGCTATTAGAGGTATGAAGTATATAACTATACGAATAGATAAAAAGAAATCACAGAGAAGAAATAAAATTACAGAACTGTGAAATAACATAAGGCATTTATTAGCCAGGATAGGCTTGGTTATTCCTGCAGCTCCCTTCAGACAGCAAAAGGTAATATTTTACTTATCCTGCATACACATTGAAGGTTGTCTTGGGGCTCTGTCTCATGTTGTCCTCACCCTAGGAATTGGGTGTAATTCCAGTGTGGAACATTACCTGGTATCGTTGCAGAGTGAAAGAGAGCCCTGTTAGATTTCATATCAGTAATTAAACACTCTGGACTGGAATTGACACATCTAATCCTAATTTATAACCACATGGCCCCACCCAATCATAATGGGGCCAAGTAGGGAGATCCTACCATGAACCTGGAAGGGAGAGAGCAGGTAATATTTGGTGAACATCATTGATAGACCACATTCTGCTCTTTCGGTCTCCAAATATTCTAAGTTTCCATCTCACAGGCAAATTAACCTATCTTGTCTCCATGGAAGTAAATCTGAAAGTTCCATCTAGCCACGGCCTCAAGCTCAAAAATCCAGGCTCTCTGGGTGATAGGAGGGGAATAATGTACTGCAGTCTCTACTTTATTGGGTCCAGATATGGCACCTTTCAACCTGAAGAATTTAGAAACTAAAATATAAGTTGTTTACCCCTAACACATCTAATATACAATGGTGAGACAAAGGTAGGGTATTAACTGTAAACATTGCCAGTAGGAAAGGTGAAGAATCAAAGATGCACAGCTACCATTAGTATGTAGCAATTTTAAAGTCTTATTGTACAGATTAAGTAAGAATTTCTGCCCTAGGAGTAGGGATTGATCTTTGGTTTACCATGACTCTCCTTTCAGGGTTTTGGGACAAGGTCCCTAGTCCATTGTTCCCTGTGTTCTTTTAGGTTATTCATTATTCAGTATCTTTGTTAGCTATACTTAATAGGGACATTGAAGATTATGCTCTTTCTCAGCCTGCTCCTGTCTATAGAAAATTGGGGGCACACACAGGTCATTTTAGGCAGCATATAGTCACAGTTCAAGGTAATGATTCTTTTGGCGTCTTGTATATCTTATGATAGTCTGTTCTATTTGTTAAAGACATAGCCACAGTTGTTTTAGATAACTACTTTCTGGATTTAACATATTTATATGCTTTCCACCAGGTTTGTCTGTCTTCTTGGTTCTCTTTTTTATTTTTTATTTGATTGCAGATATTCATTTTATCAAACCTGGATCGAAGAAATCCCTGTGGTCTCTTTTCTCTCAACCATATAGTCCAAATGAAAGTATATACTGAGCAGTCACAGCTTTATTGAGTCTCTGCTTGGAAATACTTGAATCCATTGAGTTTTTGACAGTGCGAGTGACTAACATGAGATTGGTTTAATACCTACTGCAAGGCTGAATGTGTTTGGTCTCTGCTGCTGAAAGGCATTCTCAGTTGTTTCTTTCATAAATTGAAGTAGAGAAGTAGTTGTCCATGCAAGTTCTCAAATTTCTGAACTTTTAAATTTTCTTTGATGCTTGTGAATTGTCTTTTTTCTATGAATTCAGTGTGAGCTTGTCTTTTTCTTATGGTGCCTTGTCATAAATACCCAACTGCACAGTTATTACATGGATTCAGCCAAGTTGCAGGTTATAAAAGATTAACACTTAAGAATCAGTTGTGTTTCTACACACTGGCAATGAAGAATTGGAAAGGAAGTTAAGAAAGCAATTCCATTCACAAGGGCATCTAACAGAATAAAATACCTGGGAGTGAATTTAACCAAAGTTGTCAAAAACTTGTACACTGGAAACTACAAATCATTGCTGAGAGAAGTTAAAAATGATCTAAATAAATAGAAAGATACCCCCTGTTTGTTGATTAGACATACTTGGTGAAGAACACTCGAGATTACTGCAGGATCTTTATAGATCATGATGTCCTATAATCTTCATCATACTAATATAGTATGATAGTATAATGAAACGTTATTTAAAAAGCAAAGCCTGAAAGAAGACATGATTAGTAAGTAAAACCATGTAAAATACAGCAGTGATGACTACCCAGCAACAGACTCAGGGAAAAAACAAAGAAATGATGATCCCATATTTGTTTTATAAAAATATATTTCTGGAGATGCCATTTGAAACTTGAAATAAGTCAATTTAACAACACAGAAGGAAATACTTTTGAGAAAAGTGCAAATGTAATAGCTAGATGGTTCCTTAGGAAACATTTAGTTAAACTATTTTTCTTTCTTGCTCTCTCTCTTTTTTCCAACTAAGAATTTAAGGGGAAAGCAAGTTAACACAAAAAGTAGTTACAAGCATGCACTCTGGAGTCAGACTATATAATCTGATCCCTGGCTTTGTCACTTAACTGTAATTGGGACAAGTCTCTTAACCTTTCTGTGTCTTATTTTTCTCATCTCTAAAGTGGATACACAAATTCATACCTCAAAGTATTGTTGTAAATAATGTATGACATCAAATTTGCGTAGTGCTTAGAATAGAGCTTAGCACATTCTAGGTGTTTAGTTGATATTGGCTGTATTATCATCTTTGTTATCTCAGCAAAGATCATTTGTGTAGCTAGTATTGGAGCCAGGGCTAGGACTCAGGTTTTCTAATTTCCATTGAACAGAAGAAAGGCTCTTTATTGGTAGTTCATATTTTGTCTTAAGATTGATGTCAAAGAACCTCTTTTATATTTTTAAAAATTTATTTTGGGGCCATTGTTATATATGAATACTACGCCAACCTTTTGTTCCTCTGTACTGTTTTAACTTATAACACATCCACACCAACAACCAGTTCTCCAACTGTCTGGATACCAACATGTCTCTTCCAATTCAGTTAAATTCTGACACATGTTTTTACTCTTGCCTTCCTGTACTCATAATTGTTAGTACAGTCTCATGCTGCGTAACATACCATTTCAGTCAACAAAGTGCTACATAGAAGATGGTAGTCCCCTAAGATCATAATGAAGCTGAAAAATTTGTTTCACCTATTGATGTAGCTATCATAATGTCGTAGCACATTATGTTACTTGTGCCAGTCTATGATAAAAAGAAACAAACCAAGCAAACCACTGTGGACATATTTTTGAAAACAGTGATACCTTCTCAAGTACAACCTCAGGCAGATCCTTTCGAGGAAGGTATTCCAGAAGAAGACATTGTTATCATAGGAGATGATAGCTCCATGCTTGTTAGTACCCCTGGAAACCTTCCAGTGGGATAAGATACGGAGGTGGAAAACAGTGACATTGATGATTCTCATTTTGTGTAGACCTAGGTTAATGTGTTTGTGTCTTAGTTTTTAACAACAAATTTTAATAAAAATAGTAAAAAGCTTATAGAATAAGGATATAGAGAAAGAAAATATTTTTGTGTAGCTGTACCATGTGTGTTTTAAGCTAATTGTTATTAAAAGAGTTAAAAAGTTTATAATGTGAAAAAGTTATAAGCTAAGATTAATTTAGTTTTGAAAAAAGAAAAATCTTTATCAATTTAATGTAGCCTAGGTGTACAGTGATTATAAAGTCTATAGGAAGGCACAGTAATGTTCTAGGTCTTCACATTTACTCACTCTTCACTCAGTGACTCACCTAGAGCAAGTTCCAGTCTTGCAAGTTCCGTTCATGCAAATGCCCTATCCGATGCACCTTTTTTTTTTTGTCTTTTATAGCATATTTTTACTGTACCTTTTCAATGTCTAGCTATTGTCTTAGTCTGTTTCATGTTGCTATAAAAGAATACCTGAGATTGGTTAATTTAGAAAGAAAAGGAGTTTATTTAGCTCATAGTTCCACAGACTGAGAAGTTCAAGGGCATGGCCCTGGCTTCTGGCCTGCGTTTGTGCTGTGTCACAACGTGATGGAGGAGGTCAAGGAGCAAGCAAACATGTGCGCAGAGGGGAAAACCTGAGGGATCCTTGTGGCTTTGTAACAACCCACTCTTGCAAAAAATAATGTTTCCACATGAACTAATCCATTCTCATGTGAAAAAGAACTCATTCTCAATCCTGACGACAGGACCTCATGTTCTCCTGAGAACAAGCCACTCATCAGGGATTGACCCCCATAACCCAAACGCCTCCTACTAGGCCCCACCTCCCAACACTGCCACATTGGGCAAATTCCAACATGCATTTTGGTGGGGATAAGCAAACCATATCCAAACCATAGCAGATAGGTTTAGATACACAAATACTTACCATGTGTTATAGTTGCCTACAGTATTCAGGACAGTAACATGTTGCACAGGTATGTAACCTTGAAGCAGTAGTTGTGTAGTAGACTATACCATCTAGGTTTATGTAAAAATTAACTATGATGTTTGTAGGATGAAATTACCTAATGTTACATTTCTCAGAATGTATCCCTATTATTAAGTGATGAATGACTATATTTAGTTCTGAGCTATTCTTAAATTTCCCCCAAATATTATCGTTGTTATTTACATCATCAGAATATGCCACCCCCAAATATGAGGAATTGTTGAGTTGAAGGCAATTAAGAAAAAGCAGATGCAGGAAAGCTCTCTGCCTAAAAACAGGACATAGATTTAGAAAGACAAAAGGTATTCTGCCACCATCCCCTCCCCGACTGCATCCAGTCTACCAGGGAGAACAAAGGTTAACCACTGAAGATAACCTTGGATCCTTATTGGCCTGGATATGGTACTAGAGGAATCTATAATGACAAGCTTTACTAACTAGACTTTATCTGCCATTTATTTGCCTTACCACAATTTGCTGCCTCTAGAGACTCAAAGTCCTTTTCCTTTGTCTTGTTATTTCACCCAAAATTGGTGGTTCTTTGTTGAAGATACAAGATAAGCTAGAATTCAAAACCACTTCCTAGAGAACTACTCAATCCCTGGGTATCTCCCATGTACATAGGAAATATACATGCTCATAAATTTCTGTTTGTTTTTCTTTTTTTGAACTTTCTTGTTGCAGAGGTCCTTTCCAACTCAAAAACTGTGGAAGTAGAAGAAAAAAATTATTCTTTCCCTAAAGCTGTCACTGAGTTTTACCTTCATATTTTTAACTTTTTTGTTCCCTTTTGCATTTTGCTTTCTGTTCCTCCTCATGTGTCAATTGTAAAGTGTAAACTTCATTAATATTTTTCTGAAAACTTTTGTTATGTCATTAATTGGTAAATGATATTTCAGTACTGTATAAAATTCTATAGCAGTTGCTTTCCCCTGCAGATATTATTCCATTGCCTTTAAATCTCTGTTATTGTTTATGAGATGTCTAATGTTGGTTTAATTGCTGATGTTTTGGAAATAATCTATCTTTTCCCTTTCTTCATTTTTAGATAATTTTACATATCCTTGATGTCCTATAATTTTACTCTGATGATCTTATAATTTATTTTTGAATTTATTTTTTACACATCCTGCTAAGGGATAGCTCACTGCCCACCAAAATTTTTTCTTCCTTTTACTTGGTATAGAGTTATTACTGGCAAGTTGCTGCTACCCCAGGCATTCTTTTCCCTTGCTTCGATCATTTGATTGCAGTTCATAAAAGCCTGCATATGCCTTTATTAAAACAATTGTTATAAAATATATTTTTCAAGTTCAACAGTTTAATTTATATTATGATCTTCCTGGACAGTAAACAAGGTTCAAGCAGCTTACTTTTCACTAGTGATTAGTAAGTGGAAGTAATGCATATCACTGCCTGACCCAAATGGCAAATGTATTTTCTCTGCCATCTCTTCCCCCTTCTGCCTGGTAGAGAAAACATTAAGATCTTTGTCAATGGCAGAAGCACAGGTGGAAGGATTGGGTCTGTGAATTATCACTTGTAGTGAATATGTCATTCAGGAACATCTCCCTGAGTAAGAAAGAAGCTTATGTATGTTAAGTCACTAAAATTTAGGGGTTTATTTGTTGATAGCAGCTATCATTATTTTAATACATCAAAACTCATTTGTCATATATTTTTTAAAACCCCAAATTTATCTTGGAAGTGTATGCATCTAGAAATCTGCAGCAAAGCTTAAAAAGTTGAAAAATACTGTAATGATAAACGAGTATAGGCAATAAGTCAGACAGTTTGGATACCAAGAAAGTAAAAAGTCCATGTTTTGTCTGTGTATAGGGGAAAGGGGAGGGTGAAAGTTTCTTTTAGTTTGAAAGTAGATATAAATTAAGATTTAAATATTAATGTGTGAAAGTACTCAAAATTTAATTGAAATGGTCAAAAAATACTCCAACGTTTAAAGACTTGTATTAATTTAAAAATTGTATTTTTCAACCTGAATAAATCATATCTGGGTTTAATTAAAATTAAGGGATTGGTGCTTTATGTCTAGCCTCATGCATATCGTGTGATTCTGTTCTGTATGGCACAGGCATTTGATCACATTTGGCTTTTCATTTGAGTATCAGTCATTACGTCTCCAGATCACGGGAATGTTTTAAAATATTCCCTTGCATTCATTTAAAGGAAAATTGGTAATGATAGATTGTTACAAGACACCCACTCTCATTCTGCTTGGGCAGAACAGAAAAATATTGTGGTCTTGGCACCTTAAATGTAGAGAAAAGAAACATAGAGAAAAGAACATAGATTAAAGAACTTAGGGCAAGAAAGTACAAATAAAGCCTTTGGAATATTGTTAAATCACAAACAAGTGAGCTACTCCATATGGGAATCTCCCAGAAGCAATGAGAAAGCCATTTCTCCTTGTTTAATGCATTAATGCTTTCAAACTGAAAAATTGAAATTTTGTTTTTTCCCTTTGGGAAGATAATTTTTCTTACTAGCCAGGTAATACGGAACACACTTACATGGAGATAACTCAAAGCTTTCAAGTATAATTAGCGTTTTGGTAATATGTACTGTAGGCTAAGGTACTCATGTTATTTTATTCCTAGTCTACTTTAGAGTTTATCTACTTTTTATTATTTTTTCCAATTTTCTTTAAGGCTCATGCCTTTGGATCCAGTTTAGAAACCAGCTTAAAATGTTAATTATTTATTTGTAAAGTATATTTTAAAATGAGTATTTTAAATCAAGCTTTATTTTTAATGAATAGCTATTAACTCATAAAAACATGCAAAATATTATTTTATTTGCAATATTGATTTATATATAGCCTTTAAAATGAATAAATTGCATTAAGAAAGCTTTATATATATTTAAATTTATTTTTAAGAACTGGAAAAAAAAATTTTGAGTTGAAGTTTATCTCTCTACCTGAAAAAATTCTTGTTGTCGTCTATGTTAACATATAGTGGTTATGAAAGGCGTGGGGAACCTTGCCATGTTGGAAGGCTGCATTAATTTAGCTGTAATCAAATAGGTACACATTCAAGAAACTTCGACTAGATCTACTTAAAAATCTATATTATTTTATAAAAATCGAACTGCTGTGTACTTAATAATTTCAAAAACGAAAACTATTTGTTCATTTTAAAGTTAACTAACCTTCTAATGACTTTGTTATGTCTGCTTTTTGTTGGAAAGCATTTGAATATTTGGTTGCCGCATGAAGGTCCGCAGTTTCAGTGATGATCTAGATGTGTATCAGTCATCTGTGACCTTAAGGGTGCCTTGATTTGAGTTAGGTAGGGGAATGTAGATTTGCAGCAGTAAGTGATTGAAAAGCAAGAAAGCATATTTCAGGCATGTTGTCAAAGGTGTGGGTATTCTACTGCATTTTTCCATATTTCACTTTGATCTTTCTTAGCATCAAACAATGCTTTTAAAATGTCATCTGCTGAGAGCTGAATCAATTCATCTGTAGTTCTTTAGGAGCCTTGGTGATATCAACTAGGTGAGGCTGAAATGCTAATTTGAGTGTGATTGCACGATTCTCAAAGTCAGTAAACATTCACTGTATTCTCCAACTGTCTGTCCAGCTGTCTGTAACAGCTGTGTATTCTTTACATGATTCACATCTGTCATCTTGCTCATCAGTGACTTTTGCTAACTAGGGAAAATGTTCATCCAATAGTTTACTTTTGAATAAAAAGTGTTTTGAAAAAAGATAGCTTTTTCTGAAATGCTTGAATTTTTTTTGCCACATATCATATACAGACTTAGTTTTACCTTGCAAAGAGATATTCAAGTTGTTTTGATTTGACATGATATCACACAGAAATTCTGCATTCCTATAGAAATCTTCTTTGAATAATTCACATTGCTAATTCTGTTCTTCATAAAATTTAACTATCTGTTCTCACTATCTCATAGATAACATTTTTTCTAACACCTGTACCTGTGATAGCCAACTCATGTTAGAATGACACGGCAAATCCACACTGAATACCTCGTCGTTCAACTTCAGCATGTCACAAAAACTGATGATGCTGTGTTGCATTTGCAGGAATATAGTTAACTATACTTGCAACTTGTTGAAAAGTGTCACTGAAAATAGTAGCTTTAGCACAGAGATTTTGCTGATGCGAGATACAATGAAAAGAAATGAGAGCATCTGAATCTGTTAATACTTTTTTAATCTGTGCAATAAACCCTTCATGTTTTCCTGTTATGGAAGGTGCAGCGTCTGTACATACACTCTCTAAACTTAACCAAATTCAGTCCAACTTCATGACATTTATCTTAAAAATTGTTGAAGATGTCTATTCCCCTTGTTCTTTTTGCAAGAGTGACCAAAGCAAGTAACTCTTCATAGCAAAGAAAACATGTTATGACCCAAGTGAAATATAAAATCTGTGCCAAGTCAGTAGTATCAGTTGATTCATCCAAAGCAATTGATTAATATGTATTTTCCTTCTGAAGCATTGCCTATGAAGTTGTTCTGTAAAGTTGAAGCTAATTCATGCTACTGATCAGTTCTGCTCTCCTCAAAAGAGGCAGCTCTTTGTACTTTGAAACATCGGCGTCAAAGCATCCTACAACTTTGACAGTGCATTCTTTCACAATTTCTACATCACCGAATGGCTTACCTTTGTTCTTAAGTATATAAGCTACTTTATAAGTTGCTTCAGTAGCCGTATTTCCAGGTCTTATTGCTGCTTGAAAGAATGGTCTTTGCTTTTGCTTTTGATCTTTTAATTTCTGCAATACAACCTTTTGCACTTCTCCCTCTAATTTAAAATATTTATATTCCTTGTGCATGTTATAATGCTGATGAGCATTGAATTTCTTTAATGTTGATATTGCAGTATCACAAAGTAAGCAAATCATCTTACCTTTAGCAGAAACAAGATAATACTGCAATTCCCAGTCATTAAGAAATCTTTTTCTTCCTTTAACTTTGTCTTGGTCTTCTTTGACGTGATGGACTATTGAGGAGACAGAATTAAGAAATACTAACAAGCTGTGCAACTGTTCACAAATTCGACTTCAGACAGAAACACAGTGCACAGTTGTCAAAAGTTCCATCCCCCTAAACTCTAGCCAACCAGCCTCTTGCAGTAGTGGCACCAGTCAGGTAGGGAAAGTTAGAACTAAATCATGAGTGTAGCAGCTGTCAGTTTAGACCTTATGGCTTACTACTGTTCTAATTGTGCGGGTCATTCTGGGAGGATTATTTCATGAAACTTATTTTATTCTTTGGTATTTTAAATACATTCATTTCAAAAATAAAAATATAAAAAGCAGCAGTATATCAATAAAAATAAAAATATTCTGTAAAATTTGGATTCAGACTAAAGGCTGCACTTAAGGACCTAGAAGTCCCCATGGGGCCTTAAGGTCGCAGTTTCCCCATCCCTGGGTAATAATCAGTATGGAAGATATGATATTAATAAACAAGAACAAAGTTGGAAAAAGGCAGTATTCAAATTACTTTCTGGAGTTTTGGCATATTTTACAAAATAAGTCTAATTTTATTCCTGATATTGTTTACTACAAAAGCTATTGAATATAGTTGTTAGGATACTTTCTGAATAATCATTACTGAATAATGATTTTCTTTCTTTTTCCTTGGAAACTCAGTTATGAGATAATTTATCATTAAGCAGGAATGGCTTTTCTAACTTATGTTTTGATGAAGAGTCAGCACCTAGATAGTACTCTCCATCCAGTTCATGCTTGTTGGGGCTTTCAAAAATCTTACCCAGGAAAAAAGAACACTAATGCCTTTACATCTAATAGGCTTCTGATTAAGTTTCATGTTTTTACAGCATGATTTTTGGCAGGAAGGGGTTATACCACAATCACTGTTAACCATTGGTGCTGCACTGTCTTGACATATATAGGTACAGGCTGTTTTGGGAATTGTACTTTCCTGTTACTAATTCTTTCCTACCAAAAATCTGTGTAATCAAGGAGTATAGATATATGTGTGTGCGTGTGCATGCATGTGTGTATGTGTACTGTTAACAAAAAAAAATATTCTGACAATAAAATGGAAAGGAATGCTTTATTCAAGATTATTGTGATATTGTATCTGGAGTGTTGCAATAGAGGGAAGAGATTGGGCTCAACTCTGAATACAATAAGAATAAGAGAAGATTTATAGACAAAGAGTGGGTGGGGGTGAGTGGGTGTGTGGAAAATTAGTAAAAGGATATATCAAGTGTAGGGGAAATTCTTGCTAAACTGGCCTATCAGAATTCTTGCTGAAGGCAGGACAGGATGAGCAGATGGCAAGGATGAGAGATGAAGAATTTGATCAGATATCAAAAAATCAGGGGATTCCAAACTTACTAAGTAAGATTCTTGCTAAAAGTGGGTTAAGCATGTCTAGAAAGAACAGAGGCCAAAGTCAAGGCCTAGTGGAGAAGAGGGCTTAGGGGAATCTATTAAAGAGTTTGGTCAAGGAGAGTGTCTTGTCACTGCTCAGACACACCCATCTATAGCATAGCAATGATTATACACATACTTATCATATGGCATTATATATAGGAATATATATGATTATAAGCATACATATATGAACTAGACTTCTCCTGGTGGTCTTGATCTTTTGCATTTAGTTGTGTTGCTTTGGTGGCCTCTGGTTTCATCCTGTTCTGTGCATGTATCTGAGTCTCTTGAATCTTTCTACCTGTCTTCCCACCTTCATTAGCATTTGCTGTTTTAAATGTTCACTACCTTGAATAATGGCCATAGGAATCTGTATCAGCTTCTAGGTATTGGGCCTGGAATTTAGGATATTTGTTTTCACACAGTTCTTTACATTCAAAATATGCCATTATTGTTTTTTCTTTATTTTTCATTATAAAAAGCTATGATTTGAATGCACTATAATTTATCCTTTTGAAAGTATAGTCATGTGAGTTTTGACAAACACAGTCATGTAACTGCTGCCACCATCAGAATATAAAAGAATTCTATCACCCCAAAATGTTTCCTGGTGCTATTTGTAGCCAGTCTTATTCTCCATCCCTGATATTTGGCAATGTCCAATTCATTTTATGTCCTTATAGTTTTGCCTTTTCAATAATAAATAAATGGAATCAAATAGTATGTTGCCTTCTGTTGTTTCACTTTGTTTTCTTTTTCTTTTCCTTTTTCCCTAGCTTTATTGAGGTATAATTGACAAATAAAAATTATCTATCTTTGAGGTATGACATATGCTTTGATACACACACACATTGTGAAATAATTACGGCAGTCAACCTAATTAACGTGTCTGGCACCTCACATAGTTGCCGTTTTGTGTGTGTGGTGAAAACATGTAAGGGCTACTGTCTTAGCAAATTTCAAGCATGCAATGCAGTATTCTTAGCTATAGTCCCTATGCTGTACATTAAGTATATTGCCTTTGATTCTGCTTTTGTTTTCATTTAGTATAACACATTTCAGATGGATCCATGTTGCACATTTATTCATAGTTTGTTCCTTCCATTGCTGAGTAGTACTCCCTTGTATGGTGTGGATGTGTCACACTTTATTCATTCACCTGTTGAAGGAAATTCAGGTTGTTTTCGTTTCTTGGCTATTTTTTTTTTCACATTTATATACTCTGGTCAGTACTCAGGCAAAAACTCAGTGGGGGGACCTTTCTCCGATCTCCAAAGCTTTCTCTCTGTGCCACTCTTTTCTCATTGGTCATTTACTAGGTGTACTCTGTCTTGCCTTGGAGAGATTGATAGAAATAACAAAGCTTCTCCTTGCCAAATGCCTAGAAAACATTCATAAAAATTAAATAAATAATTTAAATCAGAAATAGAGACTATAAATTGAATGAGGCACTACTTTCTCATTATGCTATAAAATGTATGTATAAAAACAACCTTTAACACCTTTGAATTTTTAAAGTTCTCCTTAAAAAGTGTTAGTAACATTTATTGTCTCCTGCGGATTATACTGTATTACTTGCTTTACAGACAGGTTACTAAATCCTTACAATATAATTTCCTATCCTGAGGTAGGCTTTATTTCTTCCATGTTATGCAATGTTATGGATGACAAACTATAGCTTGGAGAGATTATATATCTTGCCCAAATCACACAGCTGGCATAAAGAAGAGCTCCTATCTGTGATTTCAAATATTTTGTTCCCTTTACTATGCTAATTCCTTATACTGCATGGGCTTAAAAAAAAAAAAAGCTACTTCTTTGGTCATACTTTTTGACATTTCTTCTTCAGTTTTACCATCCAGCTAAATTGCTGGTTTAGTTTACAACTACCTAAAGTCCTGGTATTGTTATTTTCACATTAACCCTTGTAAAACTCCAATGGGCCGTAGTTTTTCTATCAGAGATGAATACTCAGGGCATTTGTCAGTCTCTTACTGCATTTCAATGTCTTTACCAAACAGGTATTATAGATTTTATTCCTAGAAATATTACATTCTATAACATTAGTTTTACTCATGGTGTTTTTTTTTTTTTTTTCCCCTCTCTGGTAAAATAAACTACAAAGGTGCAAATTTCTACCAAGTTTTAGAAAATGTCAAATGTAAACTGAACAGGTGATCACAATGAATATTTGACTCAAATAATGAAACTAATTTACTCCATAGATTAGCATCTGTGTTTTTAAGTCTGCTTGAAATTTATACCCTTTTATAATTCTCTTATCTAGAAAATATGTAGAAAATTTGATTTCTTCACAATTTTGTTCTAGGTGAAATTTTTCTGGTATGTGTATGCATGAGAAGAAATTGACATTTCATTTGACTTGAAACTGTTACAGAAATGGATATATTTTAGCACTGTTACCAGCTGGACTGTGATGCCCACATAGCTATAAATGAAAAGGGATAGAAATGTAGAAACTAAAACTGTAGATAAATTGTTTAAAATGTTTTTGTTTTATTTTCCCAATTTTATAGGTATGATAATCATTAGGAAAATATTTATTGTGCCATCTGTATGTATCAGACACTGCTAAGTGCTAGAGATATAACAGCAAATAAGTCTTTATCCTTGAGGAGGTTTTACTTTGTTGCCTTCAGAGTTTACATGTTCTTTGGAAAATGGAAGGTAAAGGAAGAAAAAGGAAAAATAAAAACAAACCCACAATCCCACCACTTAAGCACCATTTATGTTATTTTATTTCCCACCAATTTGTTCCTTTTCCCATAGTTGTAATTATAGATTATATAAAATTTTCCTGTTTTCACTTAACAATATTGCCAGTGTATATTTTAAGTTGTTTTTTTTCAGTACCCTGAAACTTACTGAGAGCGATGAAATTTTCATTAAATATTTTATTTGCAATGCTTGATATTTTGGGGTCACTCAGTAAAAAAACAATTTTGAATGTAAAATGTATTTTTAGTTCTTAAGCAACTTTTTACTGGTGGCTTCCTCCTATAGGAAGCATAGGTTATTCCTAATTTTTTTCTAGTATGTAGAATGCTGTAATAAATAATTTTGCCCATATGTTATTTTCCTATTTTGCAATTTTTTAATTAGCATGGATTTCTAGAAGTGAAATTATTAATTATATGGCAAGAACCTTTCTTCTCTTCCTCTTCCTCCTTAATTTTATTATTAATATTCTATGACCTTAGAAAACTGTATGTATACCAATTTATAAATCACAGGCAATACAAGAAGACGATTATTCACTAAGATTTTACCAACAAAAACTGTTAATTCAGTAAGTAAAACTCATTAGGTTTGTGTGGTGGTTAATTTTATCTCAGTTTAGCTAAGCTGTAGTATAGTGGCCAGTTGTATGGTCAAATACTAGTCTAGGTGTTGATGTAAAGGTATTTTATAGTTGTGATTAACATTTATAATCCATTGATTTTAAGTAAAAGGAGGTTACCCTCAGTAATGTGAATGGGCCCCATTCAGTCAGTTGAAGACCTTAAGGGAAAATACTGTAGTTTCCTTAAAAAAAAGAAATTCTTCCTCAGTACCCTAACATAGAAGTTCTACCTGAGTCTGCAGCCTGCATACTTGCCTTAAGGATTTTGTATTTGCTAGTGCCCACAATCCTATGAGCCAATTCCTTAAAATCAATCTCTCCCTCTCCCTTCTTCCCCTTCTCTTCCTTCTCCCTCTTTTGGGTTTTGTTTCTCTGGAGAATCCTGACTGACACACTTTGTAAGTTTGTCTCTATTTGCTTATGTTCAAGGTTGACATGAGTTTTTAAGGATGCTTAAGCACTTGTGGTGCTTTTCTGATTTGTCTATACATGTTCTGTGCTACTTGTCTGTTGGAGTTTTGTTTAGATATTAATATACTCCCTGAAAGTGGGGTGGTGGAACCCGTATTTGCATCTATCACTCTATCACTTTAGGACCTACAAAATGCTTAATGTAAATCACATAATCTATTTATCCATTTAGGTAAATATTGAGGAATTTTGGTTATCATTTTAAACATCATATCCAAAAGTACTGTAATCACCTCAAAATAATCAGAGTTTTGTTTCTGATAGATTCAAACAATTTATCAAGTTATATTCTATTCAATAAGTTGTAGTAATTACATTTTCATACCAATATTTATATTGGTAACAGAAAGTAAAAGGGTAGGTATCAAAATTAAAATTTTATAAGAATTAATGGCAGATATTACTCTTTTTTGTCTTTTACTTAATTTCACATAACAGTGGTTATAAAACAATAACAATACTAATTTTATTAGTTTTATAAGAGTTTTGGAGTTATTATTCTAATCTATTCTTAGCATACCACCAGGATCATTTGATTCTCATTCTTATAAAATAGGTAGAAAAAGTGTGCCTTGAGACCATTTATTTGCCAGGAAAAACATATTTTATTAACTGCTAATTATTGTCCCAAATGTATATAGTTATATGTTAGCAGATTGTGGCTAGCCATAAAATTGTTTTACTCTTACCACATACTTCACTTTTCTTTATTCTCCACATATTTTAAATTTAAGAGAGTTATTAAGAAGTGAAATTTTAAATTGAAATCAATCATATGAGAAATAAGATGCTTATTTTCTTTTTCTCTTGAATTTACATTCTCTCAGAGAATAGACAAATCATTCTCACTTAAAAATGTGTGTGTGGGTGTGTGTGTGTGTAATGTTCACATTAAGAAGAAAGCCAAAGAAATAATAGTCCTACTCAATGCTTGGGGAAAAATTTGTAATGACGAGAAGGAGAAATTAGAATTTACCAACTCCTGTTTCATTTTTTCTTCTCCAATTCCTGTTTTTTCCTTCTTCACTAATCTCTCTCATTACAAAGATCACTTCTTTTTGATAGAGGAAATTGTTAAAGGAGAACAGAAACATTATAGTAGTAAAAAGACTATAATTGTGCTCCAACCTGGTGTTAATATGTATATAATTGCCTGTCTGAGGGAGTTGTGATCAAGGAACATGCAAATGAAAACAGTGAAATGTTGCCTGTGGTCTTTAGAGGTGTTTTAAAAGCATAGGCTAAGTACTCTAGACTACAAATGGAAAAGAATATTCTGAACTTTCAAAAAGAACATTTCGCAAACTTGTGATCATCCGGCTAACCTTCATTTTTTCAAGGGCGGATTTGCTGGGCTACTCGGGAGAACAGGGAAGGACAAATTATCAAAACTTTAACAAATAAAGTCTCTTGCAAAATCCTTCTGAACAAAAGCATGAAATATATGAGGGCAAGTACAATAGAGAAATAATTGGCCACACCAGATATGTCAATGTACGGATTGATATCCACTTAGAGGAAAGGTCTGTAGTTGAGTGCCGTATGTGCTATCTGCATGCTTACTCTGCTCAATAGTGCTGTCAGTGATTAGGATGAAAATATTAAAAGTGTATTTTCACATTGGTCTATGACATGAAGTCATATTTAAAGTATTTTAAAAGGATAGAATACTGGGGCTGTATCCCAAATGAAGTTCAAAAGGAATAAATATTAGGATCTTATATTAAAAACTTCCTCCTCAATAGTGGATTAGGAGGAGCCAAACTCATGTATTTAACGATAAAACATGTATTTAATATTTAGGATTTTTTAACAGTTTTAAAAGAAAATTTTAAAAACTAATGGAATTTTAGTCTCACATAAATGAAATTTGCTTTCTAAAAAATGGAAGAGGAGAATCCTACTGTAATTTGAACTTTCATCACATAATTCCTTTTAGTTCTGGGTGTCACACTTTTAAAAGGTTATATTCAAATTAGAGCATATTTAAAGGACAGTGGATCCAGAGTTGAAGGACCATGATGATGTATAGTATGAAGAACAGTTGAAGGTAATGGAAATAAATCACCTATTTGGAAGATTATTATATGGAAGAAAGATAAGGTATTTTTTGGATCATATAGAACTAGGGTCAATGTATTGAAGCTAGAGGGAAACATTTTCACTTAACATGAAAATACAAAGTTGTGTTAGAGTGACTCTATACTGATATGAAATCTGCCACATTAGACCATTTTTACATGTGTGGTCCAACCTAATATAGAGAGGTATTGAGAGAGTAATTTTCCCTTGACATAGGAAATTTCCTTTTTCTGGAATAACCTAATCATAATATAGGCAATCCTTTAATAGATATGTAGAGGGGGTGTCAAGCATTAGATGAGTAGTCAGATTAAGTGTTCTTTCAGTTCACTTATAATCCCAAGATTTTGTCATTCTAGAAATTGAATTGAATTTTGCATTTGCTGTGTATATTTGTTGAATGGACATCCAGATAGACCTGGACGTGACTATATTTTACATTATTATTCCTGACTTGGAATGTCTTCATTTGTCTAGATACATTCACATTTTTCACTAAATTTAAAAACGTGATAAGAACATTTTATGTAGTGCTGGGCTATTTCTTCCAGTCCTTAATGGGAATATTTTTAAAAACTATTCCTGGTATCTTTATATTGATAACTTAAACAAAAAACCAAGAAATTATTTATATAAACCAATATCTTGGATGTTTTCCCTCTGAAAGATTTATATTTTCTTTAAAATATTCACTCTATAAAATTCATTGGTTGAATTATTTTATTTATAAAATACTTTTTATTAGCTTTGGAAGAAAAATATTAAAAATAGATCATAGAAATGATAGTAAACTAGCTGCTTATTCTAGAAAAATTATCTTAAAACTGGTTTCTACCTGCTAAATTCCTGTTTCTTGGCTCAGAGATGTTTAAAATAAGGCATGTCTTGTTTTAAATAACAATTTTGATGAAAATACAATACATGAGAAAAGTCTTTATGCAGGATGGATTCTCTATCAGATAGGGAATTTACTAATTTGATTGGAAAGTTATTTATTATATTTGGTACCATACAGTAACAGCCCATGAATCAAAATTTTGATGTTACAAGAAATATAGTTATTAGATGGACCTTCAATAAAAGAAAGAATTTTTTCAGTGACCACAAGTATTATCTGAATCAATCTCTGAATTAATATTCTGCATTTAAATTCTTATCATCTGAACCACTTTCGAGGTCTGTTTCAAGAAATGGTGTTCCATTAGGTATCTCCTAATTTTTTTCTTAGATTTATGAAAAAAATCTATCTTAACTTTTATGAAGTCTATAAGATTTTGATAGTATAAGTTGTGAAAGAGGACATAAATTGCTAGGAAAAGATTGAATTTTGAGATTATAAAATTATTAGACTAACCACAAGTAGCCTGTCCAAAAAAGCATAATGCAGTTACATTATATAATATGTGCATGCTGTAAGCATTTTACTGGCTTGATTCATTTAATATTTACATTTCATTTTAGATATTATTGAAATGAAACAAATAGACTATCTACAAGAGAGTTACATGAAGAGATTGCAGTTGTGCCCAAGATAACAACCCCATCAGTTTTCCTTAGAGTGGAAGAAAGACGTGGAGTAAATAGAAGGCTCTAGAGTGGCAGCAGTCTCCAGCTGCTCTAGAACAGCTTCCTCTGTGCACCCCACTGTGCTGTACTGTTAAAGCCGGTGAGTCAGAGGCTACTAGGAACCTAGTTGCAGTCTAACAAAGTTTGGTTTATAAGCTTGCTGCAACAAGGGATATCATATGCCAGGGGAACTATTAGTGTCCCTAAAATGGGGGAGTAGGGAATAGTAATTATAGGATTTGAAGGTCTAGATTAGTCACAGAATGATCTTGCAGAGAATTGTCAGATTTTATAAAATAAAGTTGCTGGAACAATCTGTGATCTTCTGAACACATGAGTCTGTGCAGAGTTACTGTTAGATTCTTTTTTCTGTGATCTTATCTTGGAACATATGGGTCTGAATGAAATATTGTTAAAAGATTTGAGCTTATATAGTCTGTTACCCACCTCATGGCTAGGTCTGGCACAATTTGTCAAGTGTTTGCAAATGTGATTTCTATTTTCATTCACAGTTCTCTCTCATTATTTACTTTTCAGCAATATTGTTTTTCACTGTGTCAGTATAATTGTAATATTTTTCTGTTTTAAACTTAGGTGAAGGGAGTTAATCATAATCCTCAGTTCATGGCATGTTATCTGGTCTTGAAAGGCCTTTTCTCTGTGTGATTGTGTATATCTAAGTTTATGTATGTGTACATATATCAGATTTTTATCTTCATTTCCCACCCCCAATGTCTTCCCTTCCATAAGGGGAACCATTTTAGATATTTAATATGTGTCCTATTTGAATGTGTTCTTGTTATCTATGTGTTATTATTTTTTGTATGTGTGTATTTTTTTTATTTTACAAAATGGTATTATGTATAGAACTCATTCTGCTTCCTATTTTTTCCAAGTAATATTTTTCTGAGGTTCACTTAAACACTGTTTTTAAAATCCAAAACTATTGTTACATGTACATATACTTCCTATATTTTTAACATCCTTTTGTTACTATGTGCAAATCTAATTAACTTTCCAAATTGAAAAATACACCGTAGTATGAATTCACCATGTTTTTCTCACCTTCTTTCTCAGTGATGGACATCTAGGTTGTTTCTTAATTCCTCACCAATCCAAAAAATTTTTATGTGCCCTTATGGTCCAATGCAAGAAAAAAAATAATCATTTCTGTCTGTTCTTCTGTCTATCTGTATCTATCTATTATATCTATCGATCATCTATCATCATGTCCATTCAAGAGTGTAATTGCTAGATGATAGGTTGTGAATATATTTAAAGCCTGCCAATTTGTTCTCCAGAATGGTGGTGACAGGCTACAGTCCTACCAGTGAAGTACAGAGGCTCCTACATCCCCATTGTGCCCAAAATACTTGGCATTATCTAGTTTCTGATTTTTTACTTTTAATAGGTGATAGCTCATTCCTAACTTGCATTTCTTATGATAAATGTGTTAACTTTTACAATTACCTTTTCAGTAAATTGCCTGTTTATTAGCTTTTTCTTCCATTGAACTTCATCTATTTTTCAACAAATTTCAGTTCTTTGTAGTTTGAAATATTAATCCCTAAAAGGTTTTGGATAAAACAAATTTCTTTCATCTGTAAGGTGAATACTACATTGTCTTTAGCCAAAGAAAATCCCTAATTTTGATAAAATCTAATTTATCAATCTTTGCCTTGTGGTTTTTACTGCTTTGTTTAAGAATTCTTTTACTTCCCTTACAGTCAAAGATTTGCTTGTAAATTTTTCCACTAACCGTGTAGTTTTACCTTTCACATTTTGGTATGTTATCCTTATAGATAAAGTTATAGAGTTTAGTATTATATGTGTTGTTAGGTAAAGATCCAATATCTATTTTCATTTTCCTCCTTAAAGGAAGCCACTTTTCCTGGTAGCATACACTTGATGAGTTTAGCACCTGGTTAAAAACCTATGTGTGATTTTTTTCAGCCTAACCACAGGCACTTCCAAAGTCTTTACGTGGCAAGGTAAAACTACTCTCCCCACGCCAGACTTGGTGCACAGCCAATGCACTGTAGTCCTTGAAGTGAGTTGCAGTCAAGTACTCAGCATCTCCGGGCCAGCCATGTTCTTCATATATTAATATTTTTCCATTCCTAGCCCAGGCACTTTTTATCCCTAGGTTTCTTTATCTGAGGAATTTGGTAGAGATCTTCTGGCACCTCTGCTGAGTCTTTCTTATTGGAGGGAGGAGTGGGAAACATTAGAGACACTTTTCCCCACTCTGACTCACACTCAGTATTTAGTAGTTTCTACTCCTAGCTTTCTCCCCTTTCTTTCTCCTCTACTCCAGGGTTCATAAAACTGTGAGAGCCTTTTGTTTGGGGTTCCTGCAGCAGTAAGATGACCGCATGCCATCCACCTGACCCTGGATTTGTGCACTGTTCCTTGGGGAAATTGGAACAGGGAGGAATCAGTGCTTTCTCCAGTTTTAGCCTCTTGCTTATGCTATAGCAGTAAATGATTAAAGACTTCCTTTACTTTCATTTTGATTCTTTGTTACTTAATTGGCTTCTCTGACACCTCAGAGATCAGTGAACTGTCTCCAACTCTGGTGTGTTCCTGATGATACTAAGGCAGTGCTTCTCAAACTATGGTTCTTGGACCAGCAGCTTCAGGATCAGCATTGCTTGTGAGAAATGCAAGTTCTGTAGCACTACCCCAGACCTACCGAATCGAAAACACTGCATTTGATTTCATCAGTCTGTTTTAACAAACCCTCCATGTGATTCTGATGCGTGTTAAAGTTTGAGAACCACTGGACTAATAAGCAATGTACCCCTTAAACAGTGTTTCATGGGCTCTTCATCATATGTTAATATTTAGTTGGGGCATATATTATACATGGGTCTGTCTTGGAGCTTTTTATTATACTTCATTAGTCTGTTTATTCTGCGTAAGTACTATAAATACTTTTATTACCATGTTTTATTACAATGTGGTATATCTTAAAATGTGGTATGGCAAATCTCTACTCTCTTCTTGGTGGTTTTTTTCTTTCAATGCTTCAAATATTTTACTCTTTTTTTGCTTACATGGCCTCTAAAGAGATATCTATTATAATTCTGAGCTCTTTCCTCTGTAAGTAAGGTGTTTTGTTCCTCTGGCTTTTTTCAAATTTCCTCTTTTTCTTTGATATTCTGTAGTTTGAATATAATACATACACTTAGGTGTGTATTATTTGGTATTTATCCTGCTTAGTATTCCCTGACCTTCCTGAATCTGTGGTTTGGTGTTTCTCGTTCATTTTAGAAAAGTCTTGGCCATTATTACTTCAAAAATTTCATCTGCTTCATTCTTTCCCTTTTAGTATTTCAATATATGTTATATCTTTTACAAATGATGTCTCACAGTTCTTGGCTATTCTGGTCTTTTTTTTTTTTTTTTCATTTTTTTTCTGAATCTAAAATTTTGCACCAAGTATAGTATAGTTTGCACTCAAGTATAGTAAGTTTTAATTGACCTATCTTTGGTTTATGATTCGCTTTTTTTTTTTTTTTAGTCATGTTGAGTCTCCTGATAAGCTTACCAGAGACATTCTATTTTGTTTTGATTCTAGCATTTTCTTTTGGTTCTTTGAATTTCTATCTGTACATTATCTGTCCGTTCTTGTATGTTGTCTACTTTTTCCATTAGATTCCTGAACACATTAATCATTGTTGTTTTAAATTTTCAGTCTGATAATTCCAAAGATGTCTGTGAAATCTGAAACTCGGAATTTTAGCCTTTTAACATGCCATATGATTTTTTGTTAAAAGACCAACATGATATATTCTATAATAGGAACTGAGGTAAATAGATTTTAGTGGGATGTTTTATGTTAATTTGGCTAGGAATAGGCTGTGTTTAATGCTTTGTGTTGCTTTAAGTTGCCAGAGGGTTTAAATTCCTTAAGTGTCCTTGTTTTTTTTCTCCCCCCTTGTCTTTCGGTTGCCTAAGAACTCCTCCTTATAGCTCTTTCAGCTATTCATTGTTAACATACCAGAGCCCTATTGGTTGGTGGTAAAGTTTGGGTGGATGGGGAGAGGAAGTGTTCCATAATATTATAGTTAAATCTCAGTGAGCCTGTGATCTTCACAGGTATTTGTGAAGCTTTCCCCTCTCCTTTATGTGAGATACGAAAGCTAGAGTGAGCTAAAATCTTGGTAATGCCCTTCTCCCAGGTGAGATAAGGTTTTGATAAAGTCTTTTCACCTTAAGGATAAGCCTTTGTTATAGAGAAGGATCAAGGCATATTTCACAATGGTTACTTTTCTCTTTTTCTTACCAGTGCCAGGAGGGGAACTTTCTTGGCTCTTTACAGTGAGGTCCTGATAGGATTCCTGGAGAGAAAACCCATAAACATGTGAGGAACTCCCTAAGACCTCTGCCCCCAGGAATTCTCACCTGCATACTTTTCCTCACTCAGCCTCCAATAATTGCTCAAAATCAGATTTTGGTTGTGATGCACTGGATTTGCCTGTTTCTCCAGATTTTTTGATGTGGCAGTTCGCCTGTGACAGTTCTGATGGATTTAAGGAATATCACTGATGTGCGGTTTGTTCAGTTTTTTCTTGTAGTAAGGTTGGCAGTGATGATGACTTCCAGGCTCTTTACTAGTCAGAGTTGAAACCAGAATTCTGAATATATATTTTCATTTCCTACTTTAGCAGTTTTTCTAGTTTATTTCAAACATTAAAACTTCTCAAATTAAAAGCTTCTATTGAACAGCATTGTTACAAATAAGACCAATAAAGGCATAATGGCTCTGGTTGAGGTGAGGATGGCGTTGTCTAGTACTCTGCCAGAGAGAATTTGAAAACTGTTGGTACTTAGTGTACACTGAGCAGGACCAGCGCTGAACTCTTCTGAACACTATTGTTTGTTTATAAAGCAATCTGTTTGTTATTGATGCTAGTATTTAATATTATATTTTTCACTGCATTATATTCAGTCATATTATTCACGATGTTTACTATGTGCCCTCATATACTTCCTAGACATAGATTAGTTTATTAAGTTTGAAATGTCCGATTTCCTTAAGTACTAAGTTTGACAGTTAATCTTTGGCATTTCACTTTGACACTTATTGTTTTATTTTTATTGTGAAGGTACATCCTCATTCTTTCAAATGCCCATTTTGGCTTGTGATTGTCTTTTGGATCTTTTTTAGAGCAATTTTTGTGAAACCATGGGATGAGTCAAAAATTTGTGTTATTTTCGAATATGAGTTCCATCATGGAAACAATGCAGTGCAGACAGCTCAAAATACCAACAAAGTGGGAAGGATGTGGCTAATGAATGCACAGTACATCGATAGTTTGAGAAGTTTTGTTCTGGTTATTTTAATCTTGACAGTGAGCCACGTGGGCAACCTGAGACCAGGGTGGATAATGATGAGCTGAAAGCTGTAGTGGAAGCGAATCCTTCTCAACCTACATATGAATTAGCAAAGTTTGATGTTACTTTTCCAACAATATTGGACCATTTGAAACAAATTGGCAAGATAAAGAAGCTGGATAGATGGGTTCTGCCTGAAATAAAGAAACATGAGAAGAGAAATTGTCTAGAAGTTTGCCTTTCTTTGCTGTCACA
>CAUYRT010098204.1:0-21353 GCA_963574885.1 Lepilemur ruficaudatus
CACACTGATTTACATACACACATAAAGATTCATTGAGATTTACTTAAAAGTTTACAAGTAGCACTTATTAAAATGTAATTATATATCTAATCTCTCTCTCCCTCCCTCCCTCCCTCTCCACATTTTTAGAGGCTTTCTAAACAGCCACATAGCAGAAGAAAGACATTTGGAGGCACTTGGAATTGCTTGCTATGTATAGATATAATCTGGATTTAATGATCTGCATGATTAGAAGGGAATGACAAACTCACCAGGAAGCTAGTGAGCTAGTGGAAATGTTTCAGGCTGGTAAATATTTTAAGACCAAGAGATTCCTTTAAGATACCTGCTATGACAGGTGCATTTTCTTTCCATTGCAGGATGTCTCTGACTTGCATAAAATATATCCACAAGTCATTTCCTGTTTTTCTGATGCAGTTTGCCATGATCAATAAATACACTTTTTTTTTTCATTGTTTGGTACTTACTGATCATAGCTACTAAATTGAGAATGCAAAGCAAGATGCATGGTCTGAGAGACTATTAGTGCCTCACACTAATTTGTAGGAACTGGTCATTTCGTGTGTCCGGGGGATCTGCAGTGCAGTGCCTAGCAGCAGGGCCAGATCTGAATGTCTGTGTATGAAGACAGCCATCAAAAAGAACAGTAAGAACTGGAGCATTCCATATTATATTGTTCTCACAGCGCCACTGAAGCTCACAACTGTTATTAATCTCACAGTAATCACTGGATGATAGAGTTCTCTCCATCTGTTCAGAGAACTGTGGGAAATTATTAAAAGATTTACCACATATGTAGTCCCTTCCATTTAATAGCACATATCCTAAAAACATTCAAAATTTTAAAATATATATCAAAATGTCAATGTGAATGCTAGGAAAATCATTTGATTGCAACTGCCAAGGTCTATCTTACTGCGTATATCAAAAATCTCAGAATCAAATCTTGAATGAAAGATTCAAGAAAACCTCATGCAAGAGTTTGTTTTTTATCTTTGCTGTGTAACCTCCACCATATACTAGACAGTCTAGACAGTCTCAAGATAGTGAATCAAGGGTTTAAAGTAATTTTTGCAAACACAGACTTGATGTGGCTAAGAGAATCTTAAATGACAAATATTTATGAAAGATATTGCATTGCACACAATGTTTTACTGGAGCTTCCAAGCTGGTATGCTGTGATACTGAACTCCGTGCCCTAGCTGTGGCCCATGGGGCCTGGAGTGGCCAGAATCTCTTGTCCAGTCATCACTAGGCATGATCAGCTTTGACCACTGACCCCAATGTGCTGTTCTAATATCTTTCCCTGTGTGTGTACTGGCATGGAAAATGTTGAGAGTGATGCTTTCAACAACCAACTTTAGTAATCCTACTATAAGAAAAGGATTTTGTACTCTGCAAGGACCACTAAAATTATAAGAACTCACTCACAAGAAGAAGGCAGCTATTATTATGGCACCTATACATAGTTGTCCATCGCCAAGCACTTTCAAATAGGGAGTCAATTCCAGTAACAGTACTCTGCCTATAAAGCTTCTAGAGACTCTTACATACCTTTCTGTTAGTACATCTTGGTATGCTCTTACAGATGCACACTTTGTTAATAAAAGCTACTTCTTGACTAGATTGCTATACTTTGGAAGCAAACTGTCCCCTGGAATTGCTTCCTGACACTACCAAGATGCCACTTTTCTGAAATCAGAGGAAGTGATCCATGTGGAAGTTTCAGGTATAGACATCACTGATTCAAGTATTTCATTTCATAAGACTTGATTTCAGCTCTGCAGGCATCATCGTATCTGATAGGCAGCCTAAGTTACTGTGCAAGATGTCTCTCTGTGGTCATTGACAGAATACACCAACAAGGACCAGGGAAAGGCTTTTCAGGGCTACCTACAAAAGTTGCTGTACTCATGTAAACCCCAGGGCTGAAGACCATGCGAAGAAATTTCTTTCAAATAAAAGAAGAATTTCAAAGTTGAAGGTCTCTGACAGGCTGTTTGCTATTTGCGTCATTCAGTAACACTAGAATTGGCCCAATAAATAGGGACACCACGTGATGATTTACCCTGCAGCTCCTGGATAAACCTACGTAGTCCATAGTACTTTGGTTTTCTGGAAGTTGGACAAGAAATATGACCCCATAGATTTGTTGCCTTTGCATTTATTTTTTAAACTATGTCTGGAAAGAATTAAAGAGTCACATGCTATTAAAAATACATGTGGGAGTGAAGTGCCAATACTTGCTACAACATAGATGAACCTAAAAACATTAGGCTAAAAGTGAAAGAAGCCAGACACAAAAGGTCATATATATTGTATGATTCCATTTATAGGTAATATCCAGTATATTGTATAAAAACAGAAAACCAACTTGTGGTTGTTAAGAGGTAAGGGAGGGAAGAATGGGGACTGACTGCTTAATGAGCACAGAGTTTCCTTTGAGGGTGAGCAAAATATTTTGGAAGTCAGTAGAGGTGGCAGCACATAACATTGTGAATGTACTAAATGCCACTAAGTTGTTCACTTCAAAAGAGATAATTTTGTGTTATGTGAATTTCACCCCAATTTAAAAAAATAAAAATTTTTGAAGACACATTTGAAATTAGAAAAGAAATGCAATATTAGAGAGGAGGCTCGGAGCCCACCTAGTCCAGTACATAGTGGAGGATAAACACCACTCAAGATAATTAAAGTCTTAAGTGCAAACATTTTTTAAAAATTGATAAATAAGCATAAGCAAGCTTATTTGTCATCTGCAATGAATTATTAACAGTGAATGAGCCCCACTAAGATTTTTTCATATTTTTTAGTACTCAGGGTTCTATAATGTTATTAAATTTAAGAGTGAAGAAAGATAATGATTTTGTCACCATTTTTTAGATGAGGCAAGGAATAATATTTTAGGAGGATTTAAAATATCCTCCTAGAAAAAGATATGATGGCATCCTCTCTTCCCTGGCAAACCTAATGTAGTTTTGCTTTGTTTTGTTTTGTTTTTTACAAAATCTTTCCCAAAACTATAGGTTTATCTCTAGTTTCTATATGAATATAAAGGCTGCCCAGGTGGGTCTAATACTCTATTTAATAAGGCACATTGCCATTCTTCGGAAAGTTGTGTCTATATATAAAGCTTCAGCAACCAAGGAGGAAGATGAAAATACTAAGCATCTGAAAAATCAGAAGGATTTTGGCAGGAACGCCAATGTTACTGTATTTCTACATGGTGTTTTCAGCTTACTTCTAAGTGGCTAAGCCCCTTCCCCTCTCAGGCAGGAAATGGACCATGGTTCATTTCTCCCAGTCTGGAGCCCCTGGGCTGTCGGGGGTGTTGGCTGCCTCTTGTCCATGGCTGCAATGGGGGAAGCCAGAAATAAGTGACCAGAAGCTATAACTCTGTCGGAGAGCCCATGGCTAAAACTAGACTAGCAAGTCTCATACCGGGCGCAGGATGCAGAGGTCTGGGTGGAGTATACGAATGGAGATTCCAGGCTTAAGAAGAAAGCTGAGGAGATGAAAGAGCAACAGCTTAGCAGGCAAATGGAAGTTGCCTGGGGGAATTCTGAAGAGGAATGGTGATGCCCCTGGTGATTTTATGTATCATTCCTGCACCAAGGTCTGGGTGGGTGTGCAAGGTTGTCCAAAAGGGCCCCAGGAGGATAGATATGGAGAACTCTGAGACCCAGCAAGGGGGCCCCGGAGGCAAGACCTGGCATCTTCTAAGTACACATCAGGAAATGTCAGCATTTGTCTGACAACATGGGGCACAACTCTTGATACTGTGGGTAAATAATTCACATGCTGCCACAGTACAAATCTCACCTTACAAATATGCTTTCCAAACAAAATCAACCTCAGACTTTTAAATACAAGGTATCACGAAAGGATTTGCTCATCCAAATGAATGTGGCATATTTATGTCAGTTATTCCATAAATAAAATAGGTAATTATATACCCTTCCTAACTCCTGGGGAGAGAGTTATTTTAACAGGACATGCATGTTAAGATTCTTAGTAGAAAAGTATGCAAGCATTTTTCTAAATATAGTTTCTGATGACCTTGAATTGTTTGTGAAACCTTCCTAAATATGTACAATTATATTTTATATCAGAGTACCTTTGAAAGCTATGTTTATAAGGACATGATATTATTTTAATATTAAGAATAAAGAGACACTAATAAGAATATATTAAAGAAATAGACATTTTGGGTGAAATACCAGACACAGCTTCTGACATTATGATTTATTTAATTGCTAGGGCGCTCTCACAAATATGTGGGCATAGAGTCTGGTGGGATGTTTAATTTATGGTGGCTTGGCAGAGAACAAGCAGGCTGTGTGCTGCAAATTCTGAATCCAGGAGAGAATAAGGTAGACAATTTTAAACTCACCACTTTTGCAGTCTGTGATGCCCCCGGTCTCATACCAAACAAGTAAAATTTGAAAGAAAAGCAAAATTGACTAGGAAGAATAAAGAGGGCATAAAAAAAGTAATGCCCCTTTCAATGACGTTTAATCATTGAACTCAACAGGAGTACATGGAAGGAAAAAGTGCCAAAAGTTTGTGACCCACGTGGGGACATTTTTCTATTTAGCTTCATGTCAACTACAACTGATGATGGTGAGGGAGGAGATGGGAAAAGCTGAGAGCCCATGCAATTATTGCAATATTTCCTTGAGCAAAGTGAGGTGCAAGATCCATTATGTTCCCTTCCCACCTCCACCTAACGCCTGACTCTGAGTCACTATGTGATGCTTCCACGAGCAGAGTGGGAGTTATTTTTCTGGAATCTGAAGAAAAAGAAGCTATAGTCATTTTCCACATATTTTCTTTCCCTGAAGCTACTTGAGAATTCATTTTCTTATCCCCAACAGAGCTCATGCCTTTAAGAGCAAAGAGCATGGAAGGGGGAGAGGACTACTTAGCATGGGGTGGGGTGGGGTGGGGAGTGGGAGAGGATAGGAACCATTATGACCCTGTCCAGATGGCTCCCCAGGGACTGGGGTGCGGGGGTGGATGTTGGGGGAGTGTTAAGAATACAGGACAAAGAAATAATGTGCCCCTCTAACTAATCTTGGCTTCAAATGCCAAGTCCTGCAGTCAGATGAAATGGAATTCAGCAAAGTTGCTGTGGTCATTAACTTCTTCTGTCTTGAGGACAACACCCATCTCATTAGATTTAAAAGCAGTTTTTCCAGGCCAGTAACCTCTGGCAGAAGCCCGGGCCAATGGTTACGTAGAACAGAAATGAGTGTGATCATTGGCACAGCCACAGTGGTAGGGTCTGGGGAGGAACCAACAGTGGTGGTTGTAAATGAGTATGAAATAGATGGCATTGAGGACCTCGAGCTGGGAATACTGGGAGAACTCCAAGCCACCTTACCTAGCCTGTCTTCTTTTCAAACTCCAAACCATTGCCCCCTGATTCTGTGGCCTTAGCTGTGCCCAGGGTACTGAATTTCAGCTAAAACACACAAAGGGCCTGAAGCTGAATGATTGGCACACACAGCCTCCCCTATCACTGGGTCTGCAGATTACTAGGAGACGTGTCCCTCCACAGAGTCCTCTGGGCACGCTTGGCTGCAGAAGATACTGTGCACAGATGATTGTTTTGGTAGAGATATGAAGCTGTATCACTTTTCATGACAGCATGAACATTCATAGAGGTAGAAAAAGAATAGAGATGCCCAGGTGCCCTCTTTCATTAACAGTAGTGCTGCTAATTAGCACGTTATTTTTCAAGAGCATTCTGGCACTGCAAGAGCTAAATAAAACGATCATGCCCCTTAAGCTAAGTATGCCCACCTTGGGGAATTATCTAAAGAAAATAGCATTTAAGCCTACTTGAACAAAGATGTTTATAGCCACCCTATTTGTAATAGCACATAACTGGAAACAACCCAAATGCTCAACAATTAGGGAGTGATTAAGCAAAGTTTGGAACCTTAATATGGTAATAAAGTCTGTGGCAATGAAAATGATGAATATCTAGGCTATGTAAATACTTAGAAAGCCTTTGTAAAACAATGCTGTATTAAAATGGAGACCACACAGTATTCTAAGCACAAATATAAAATGTTATGATAATGTGAATATCATATCTTAACAATTATAAGAACAGATCATAGTCATATATAATTAGTGTTCATAGTTAATGAGGACTTTGTGTTTTTAAGGTACTTTAAGGTGGTTTTCTTTTTCACAAAAACTGTGTAAAGCTGTTTTAAAATATAATATTTAAAGATAGTATATTACTATGGTATAAAAATCATTGAAACTGTCTTCCTGTATTAGTCTGCCCATTCACTTGCTGTATACTTCTGACTTACAAGATTGACATGAATTGGTAGCCCTGGAGAAATCAATGCATTAAAACAATATATAATTGGCCTTACCTAAAAATAAGCATTAACCCTGCTGTAAGCAATATTCACCATTTTAATCAAGATATAAGAATTCCATGATCAAATAATCAAGCAAAGGGAGATTCAAAGCTATAAGACTGAATCTGTGTTGGAAACACAGATAAAGAATCTATGGGAAGATGATGAGGATTATGGGGGCATAGGGAATTGACCAAGAAGCAAATCCCATAAAGGGTTTTATGCACTGGGCTAACCCAGGGGAGCTTTTATTCTCCTTAGTACTTATTTTCAGATTTCAGAAAATAGTGCCACAGCCATTCCTTGTATAGGACCCATGTTAGATTTTCTAGAAAGGGTCCACATACCATTCCAATCAGGTTGTATTACAATTAAGAGGCCATGTGAATTCTGAGATTCAAATGAGCAGCATAATTTTCAATGATGGACACCACAACACGCTAGTCTAAGAATATTATTAGCAATATTTTATTTTCTATTGCTGGAATAAATCACGTAGCTAATTGGAGCAAAATGCGTCAAACTTTTTAAGTCATGCTTCACTGAGAATTTATCAGGAGTGCTTGGATCTAAAATCATTCATGTAGGAATTTCCTTATAAATTCCAATGACCAGTCAAGCCCCAAATTCCCTCTTGCTGTGTGGCTTCTCCTTTGGGGAGTGGCATGCATTTTCACCCTGTTCACTGTTCATGAAGTCAGTGAGAGAAGTCAAACCCTCTGTGAAAGGCTGACAAAGCTCTGTTCACTCTTGGGGCTTTACTACAACTGCCTTTCCAATTTTATATCAGTAAACTCTTAACAACTGTTCAAATCAGCAAGAACCATTGATTCATGGGTGCTACATTGAAAATAATTTCCACTGCTCATTTCCAATTATTCCCACTAGTCAGCTTTTCTGAGTCACTATAGCTACTAAATCAACACAGATGCAAATGGCAGGTCTGCCTCTTACTCTGAATGTGGAAATCATGAAAGACATATTGAATCTAGATCATTCCTGTTAGTGTGAATTGGTAGAAAGAAAAAGGTTTTAGTTCCGACCTTGGATAAGTTTTTCACTACACTTAGAATCAGTGTAGCTCAAAATCCTCACCTGTTACACAGGAATAATAGCATCCGTTGGTTTACAGAACGGTGATGGAGGTCAAATTAGTATGAGGAAGTGGTAATTAAGCTATATGGCATCATTTGATTCTAAGACAACAGTGCTTTGGTAGCTCATGTGTTCATTTTATATGTTGGCTACATTCTTACTGCCCTTATTCAGAGCTTATTTAATAATGTGACCTCAGCTTATTGCCAGATAACCAAAATCTTACTTCTGGTTTTGGTCTTCTTTCTGTGTTATAATAAGTATTTTTTTAATTTGGTACTTTCCAAGTTTGAGAAGGGAAGAATTCTCTTTTTTTAATTTAGGATATTATATGGATACAAATAATAAGTATTTTAGTAAGTTAAATGGTACTGAAGTAAGTGACAGGTAGTAATAAATATAATGAAATGTGTCTTCATTTGTCACGCATATCAGCACAGAGTAGCGTTCAGGCACGTGGAATACTGTACCTGAAATATCAAGGATGCACTGTTTGTAACTTCCCTTTTGATTATATGTATGTATCTACTAATATTTCTTTCTCAAAACTTCCTATTAGCAACCATAATTCTCACCTGCAACCCAGGTGAGTACTTGAAATAATCAGGGAATGGGTCACAACCCTCACTGCGATTAGAAACACCTGAGGAGCTTCACACACTGCGTGTAAGCTCAGGCCTAGCCCAAGATTTGAATTTAATTGGTTTGGGATGGTTGGGCATGCCTTTTTTTTTTTTTTTTTTCTAACCTTCCCCACATGATTCAAATGTGCAATTAAGATGGAGGATGACTGCTTTACATTTTGATTAACTAAGCAGGAAATCCTTGGGCCCTGATTATGGCCTGACCCGTCCATATTTTGACCAGCTCAAAGACCATCAGTAGCCAGGATGCCTAAATTCATCCTTGAATGCGCAGTGTGAAATATCAGTAAAAACACAGACTTTGGAGCCAGCATGGGATGAAACTTTGCTGTTCCCCATTCTAACAGTGTTACTGTGGGTGAGTGATCTGACCTCAATGTCCTCATCTGTCATGAGGAGTTAAGAGCATCTATCTTATAGGGCTCCTGTGAGGTTTATAACAGGAAGTATATGTACTAACAGGCACTCAAAAAGGATAGCTCTATTGATAATTAATGCAACAAACCAGGTCTCCATTTCCTCATCGAAAATGAACAAACTGAATAAAGAAGGTCAGGAAAACTAGTTTGATGCTAACACTAAGGAGTAGTGTCTACCAGCTAAATCAAATGAAAACTTTCAGGTTCTACAGTATCTTATTATATTTCTTTTGAAATAACAGGAGATTAAATGGTACCTTTCTTTTGTCTTAAGTCTCTGCCAAAGCCTCAAAGCTTACATGCATACCGTAACATTTTTAAGAGAGGTACTTCCCCATGCATGCACGACATGCCAGAGTGTAGCAAACTCGGGTCCATGACTCCTGCCCCGTCACCCATTCCAGCAAGGGCATGTTGCTAAATGCTACTGATCTAGAGCCATCTTTAAAGGGTCTTTCCCAAGAGAACTTCCTTGAGGGCAGAGCAGCCTTAGCCCAAAGACCAGAAGCTGAGAGGAGGTCAGCTCGAGAGTGCTCTACCTGAATCAGTGATGAGTGCTGTGCAGGGGATCCTGGGGGTGCAGAATGGGGTGAGTGGTAGACAGAGACCTCAAGAAACCTTGAACCTGCCCTCTGAGCCCAAGAGCCAGCATTTGCCCATCTGCCATTACCAACAATATTGATGCAGATTACAGTAGCCCCGTGCAGGTGGGACCTTGCTGTCTTCTTTGCATCCCTCTCCTCCTTCCTGACCCCACTGGAGCCAGAGGCAGCACAGTGAGTGGGCTGCAGGGAAGAAGAGCATAGAAGAAGAAAGGGAATAGGGAAGCAAAAGGCAGTGCCTCACCCCTGTCTAACCCTGACCAGATCTGAGCTGGGAAATAGAGTTTCTTTAAATTAGATGAGAGATAGAGTTTTGATTTAGATGATACTTGATTTTTCAATAACTTGAAAATGAGACTCAAAGTGGCCAGAAATACTATGGGACAAACCCAACATTATGACCAAGGGAGAGGAAGGGAGAATCAGTAGAACAGAGTCTAAGCAAAATGGTGTGAGAAAAATTAATCATATTTCATGACTGCATTCTACCAAGTCTAGCCCATACTTCATTCCTGTGTATGTTTCCTCCTGGGCAGAGGGTCCAATGCTCCCTTGCCACTTCCAGATTCCAAGCACACAGGTGACTAGAAATGGCATCAGGGTTCTTCTGACATAGATCATTCTAGTCCTATAACAGCACCCTCAATTTCTTTCAAGCTAGAAACTTTTCTGACATTTTTAATATTGGTGCCAGCCATCAGCTCACATGTCACATAACTTATTTAATTCTTATTTAATTTGATATATCAGGAGACAGATCACTGCATCACTTGTAATTTTTTCTGCAGCCTCAACAGAAAGATCTCACCATGTCTTTGTGGCTCTGTTGTACGGCCCATTTCTCCCAGTGGTAGTTCTGGCTGACCCCCTAATATTCACAGGGATATAGGGAAAGTTAGGAGCACAGGCTTGGGAGTAGACTGATCTGGGTTAAATCCTGGCTCTGTCACTAACTACACTGTACTAGTATGTTGCTTAACCTCTCTGGCCTTGGTTTTCTCACCAAGAAAATGGGCATAGTCTCTGCCTTATAGGATTGTTTTAAGGGTTAAATGAAATTATATACATAAGTCCTTGGCATAGTGTCCAGCACATAAATGCTAAATAATGGTATTAATACATTCCAATACAATAATGATGATGCTAATGTTTATAATAATAGCCATTATTACCAAAATGATGTTGCCAAACCAAACTGTTATATTCATTACTGGGTAATAAATATTAACAGTATTGCCCCAACACCAAAGAGACACTTTCCTTTAGTACCTATTAGGGAAGAGGCATATTGTTGTAGATCCTTCCAGAGTTTTTCCTCCCTCTCCTATGCTTCTGTCATTCCCTCCTCCCCCACAGCTCCCAGCTCCACTGTGGATCAACAATCACTGTGCCCAGTCGTTATAGTCTAGAAATTACAGACACAGTCCCTTGGCACAATGTTATCAAATCTGCACAAATGCAACCAGAAGGGTGAATGTAGGGCAGGCCCACTTTCCTTTTGCCCTGTTCCTTTATTTTCTGTTCAACCATCACCATGCAAAGATGGAGAAGTGGTTCAAGCTTTTCTGGGAGTTGGCAATAACTAAAGCAATAACTAAAGAGAATTATGAAAGAGAAGGGGATGTTTTTAATTATTTATTTAATCAGATTATCCTCTAGTCCAATAAAGCTCCAAAAGTTAACCCACAGTAATGCCTGTCTTACTCCCCTTAACTCAGGTTTGTCTACCTCTCCTGTGACATAACCACTAACATTTCAACCCACCTTTTGAGAAATCTCGTTGTACCCAGTGAGTCAGACTCAGCCAAGGTCTTAGTGCCTTTTCCTGAAGCTACATTTCCTCAAGGCTGAGTTGTTCAGTCTAGAATGACCCTGCATGGGACTGAACAGGACAATCAGAGTGGGCTTTGATAACCTACATCCCCTGGCCCAGCGAGGCCAGGTGGGTGCCATGAGTCTGGTTTCATCTGAGGTTGCTCCTTCTGGATAAGCTGTGGCCACACTTTTCTGTTCTTCTGAGACTCGAACCAATAACACCTGGACCACCCATCCCCACCATCCCCATCCCACCCCAAAACACACAACCACACAGTTTGCAAGCACAGACTGTGATTCTCAGAGGCGGGGCTTGGAAACCATTGTGGAGGAAGAAAAGCATTTCTCTAACTAAAAGATGAAAGACCTCACCCCTCCCACCCGCTCCCCAGAATGCGCTTAGTGTCCACATTCCTGTGCAGAGCCTGGTTAGCTCCTTCCATCAAACTTTTCCTCCTTCTTCTGTCTAATTGTGCCATTCCCTGTTCTAACAGGAATTTTTTTAAATAGCAATTTTTCTACCTTTTAATGGCTTTTCCCTCAGCGCCAAAAACACCCAGCCAAAGCTTTGAAATTATAGTTTGTATTGACCTAATTAAATTCTTAAACTAGGTGCTTCCCTTTTCCCCTAGTTATATTATTACATTATTTTCTTCTAGTTGCCCTTTTATGTAGACGTGGCATAAATTCCAGGATCTCAACTTTCGATTTCTATATGCTGGAACTGTATCAGGAGATGAATACAAATTACTGTTTATCCACCAAACACTTACATAGCACTTCCTATGTGCCAGGCAGTGTTCTAAATGTTTTATAAACATTAGCACATTTAATCCTCATGACAACTCTATAGATAGGCATTATTATCACCCCCCACTTACACGTGGGGAAACTAAAGCGCAGAGAGATTAATTAACACAACTAAGGTCACACAGCTAGTGAGTGGTAAGATTCGTACCTATGCAGCCTTGCTCTGGAGACCATACTTCAACCAACAGGCCATCTTGCCTGGTTTTGTCATACAAGCCACTCTCTAGTTATTTATCATACTGGAAAAAACATCCTGACACATATAATTTTATAATCACTTTTAGATATGGAAGGAAACTGGGCTCTAAATGGCTAAGTGGTTTTTCCAAGTCACAATTAGCCAAATCTCAAATTCAGAGAAGTACCTGTAAATCCAAAATCTGTCTACAATAGACTATCTTCTGCTTGTGTAGGTCTACTCAGGGTAGTCTCTGAAAGATAAACGTGATGGAATTTTTGCTACAGAATTTTATTTCCTCACTTGATTTTGCTATCAATACAGTCATTTGACCAGGCCTTTAACTAATGCAGAGCACATGTGCCCAGAGGGTCCTATAATGAATCCATTTTGTAAAATACAGAGAAAGCCATAAATTATTTCCACATAAAATGTGCATAGATCAAGGCTGCCATATTCCTAAGAGCTTTGTGGTATACCCTTAACCCTTAAAAATGCATTTTCTCCTTGTAAACAAGAATGAAAATTATATTATTTTGACCTTTGGATCACTAGATTTTGTATTTATTTTATATGTTTTTCAAGAGAATTTACAAAGATATATAGTCATTTAATCTGCTCCTGGAAAAAAAAAAAGATAAAAAAGCAAAAATATTGGACATGCAATAGCCATTCAGTAACTACTTCTCTATGGATTGAACTATCGAATAGTTCACACTTTGATCATGATTTAGTGCAATTTATGACTTTTAAGAGGCCATTTATCAATAAGTCCTGAATGATTTTCCAAAACAAGTGCAAATCAAAAAAAAAAAGAAGAACAACAATTTAATCTCTTTGATGGGATCCTGGTTATTGTGGTATTGATTGCACCCTATCATGATACAGGCATTATTAGTTCAAGGTAAAGATAGCAGAGACACTATATACATTTCTCACTCTGAAACTTAAGCTCTCTTGAGTTAAAATTTCCCACCTTTGCCCTGTAGACCTCCCTCTAGAATCAATCACAAAATATCTGTTAAACACTTAGTATGAGCAAATCAATGGATTGAGCACTAGAGACTCAGAAATAAATAAGGTATGGCCTCTGGCTTCAAGGAGTTTGTGGTTTATTAAAGCATACAGACTTACAAACAAATACAGAGAATATTGTGCAGTAAAGTTACCTAGAAGGAAGCGGGGTGGTCCAAAGAAGGAGTGAGCCATTGACCAGAATGGGTCAGCGATAGTATAGAGAGAATGTCTTGCTTTCTAGTGTGGTCTTGAGGGATGAGCAGGAGCCCGTTGAACAATGTCTAAAAAGAGCATTTTTGGATAGAAAATTTGGCAAGAACCAGATTATAGAACACCTTGCAAACGATGAAAAGAATTGGGATTTTATTCACCATTCCCAACAGTAAGATACTGTTACAATGCATTTGAGTGGAGGAATAATGGGATTTCGTTTCCCTTCTAGAAAGGACACAGTGGTTGCAGTCTGCTGGGTGGACAGAGACACAGACTGCAGGCAGGGAGGTCAGTTAGAAGTTATTGCAAAAGCCAAAAAGAAAGATATTCAAGAATAAAACCAAGACAGGGGGATAGAATTTAAAAAAAAAAAATAAGAGGTGAAATTGATAGGATTGGGGACATAAAGAAGGAGAGCAAATAGAAAATGACTACTCTTTTGTGTGGCTGGTGTGGGTGGTGGGAGGGATAATGCCATTTTTTGAGATTAGGAGAGAAATTTATCAGTTAAGGTGCTTTTAGCAGCAATGAACAGAAAACTCAACTAAAATGATGTAAACCAAAAGGGACTGTGTTATCTCAAGTAACCACACGTGAGGAAGTCAGGTAAGCCTAGAATTGGTCAATTCAGCCAAGTTCACCAGGGCTCAGGTTCCCTTTTCTTCCATCCTTGCACTCTCCACGCTGCTCACAGGCACAATATAATGCTCAGGGTTCCAGGCAGCAGCATGTGGCAGCATAAAAGGGAGCATGTACACGCAGGTGCCTCTTTTCCAGAAAGAGGAAGCCCTTCCCAGAGCCCATCAGCAGATGTCCTCTCAAGTCTGAGTGCTGAAACTGAGTCAATCTGAGTCACATACTCCTGCCTAACCCAATCACTGACAAAGGAAATGAGGCCCCAGAGAGCGGCTTAGATCAATGTACTTCGTTGGGGCTGGGGTCTACCTTTCCTCGATCACAGGGAGAGCATAGATGGGAACAAAATCCTGTTACTAAGGAAGGGTCAGAAAAGAATAAAGATCAGGTAGGAGCTAACCTGGTCTAGTGCAGGGAAGATGATTTGCTCAACTCTTCTTCCACAATCTAGTTGTGGAGGCAAGGCACATTGGGGAAAAGAAAACCTACAAAAGCAAGGTGATAAGTAAAATTTCCCAAATATAAACAACCCAAATGATCAATGCCTTGGCGATTCAGAAGATAAAGCAGACATCTTCCATCATTTTTGTTTTTTAATTTATTTTTAATTGAGGTAAAATATACATATATAATTTACCATCCTTACCATTTTTATGTGTACAATTATTTTTTCTCTTGCCTAATTGCTCTGGCTGCGTAATTTTTATTTTTAGAAATAAAAAAAATTCAGCTCCTTCACCTGATGTTTGAGTTACATGACATCTGGCCCAAAATACTTCACAAACATCTAAATAATAGATGTTCCTTTGCCTTTTTTCAAATGTTAGGATTTCTCAGTCCATAGACTGTCTCTCTCTATAAATTCCCTGAACTCCTTTCCGCCTTTAAACACTGTCCCTCCTCGTAGGGGAGAGATGAAGAAATCAGACCTGAGACTTTACCACTCAGCTGATTCCCTTTTTACTTCAAAACCCGACTATTTTTCAAATGAGATTTTCCAAAATGGAGGAATTTTGAAGCTTCTCCACCACCAGGTTTTAGTGAGAAGGAGTCTCCGCAAACATGGAATGTACTTTTTATTGCCCGTGCCCACCTTGGAATTCTCAGTCTCTGAGCCTTTCTCACAGTCTGGAGGCCTGTCTCCACCCGTTTGGAAATATTTCTAATGTTTCTTGAGACACAAAGTTGTTCTCCTGTGTTTAACACTAGTCTGATTCAATTATTTTTCAGCTTTATTATCACTGAATAAACTAAAACCTTACGGCGAGCCTAATGAATGTATGTTTTATTCAAATAAGTCTGGTTGAATTTGATGTTTTTAATAACGAAACACACACTCTGGAACATGTTGCTTTAGTTCATGAAGTAAAAGAATAAAATTCTTTCTGTTGATTCATCGTTGCACAAAAAAATTGTTGTGGCCGTACCGGCTCCTTTGCTGTACTGTGTGTAACCTGAGCCAGAGCATTTAATGAACAAACTGTATGTTGAAATTCCCTCATTTAGCAGGCACCCAATTTATGTGATAGTTTAAAATCCTCCCCTTCCCTAGCTGACCCACAGACCAAAAAGCCAGAAACATCTTCTATGTATCAGTTATTTTCCTCAATCCTGAAATTTCTGCATAAGGCATTTAGTCCAGCCCTTTGAGGTAGCAGAAAGGTCAACTGCATTGTCGCTGTTTTTCTAACACGCTATTTGTTGAACAAATCCTTTCTATTTCTCCTCTTAAAAAGTTTCAGTAGGAGTGCACTAATGTGATAAACCGTTGACTTTCATCCTGGTCACCCAATTCCACAAAGTCAAAATGATCAAAGATGAAGCTACTTCTCACCTTGCTTTAATCTTGCTGCCTCCGTGGAAGACGGAGAGTAAACAGTCGCACGGAGTTCCAGTTACCAATATCGTGATAAAAACAGAAATGGCTTTCCTGTTTTTACTTCTGAAATTATATATGGATTCATGTAAAATAAATTTCAGAGCCTCAAGTACTTTCTTTCTGATTGCAACCAGTGGGTTCTGAACAAGAACACATAAAATGGACGAGCGAGAGGAGAGAGAACCTGGTTACGAGGTCGTCGCAGTGAGTGCCGTGACAGCACGGTGCAGCATGCACAGGTTTCCCCTATGAAACTCAGCTTCCATTTGCTTTTTGATTATTTAGATTAAAATTCTATTGCCAAACTATAATTTATATTTCCCAGTAACCTATGTAGAAGATATATGGTTAAGAGAATTCAAAGAGAGCCAAAGCCATAACGAAAGACAGAAACAATTTCATATTATTTTGCTCCAGAACAGAAACCTAAAGGGAGGAATGTTCTGGAACCATATGACATCGATGCTCCCTTTTTAAAATTTTAATGGGGGAGAATAAAAGCAGCTGAAAAATTAACCCCTTTTGGCATGTGTGTTGCTTCCTTTCATGCCCTGGTTAAAGTCATCATTGCTATTTGCGCAGACTTGCCCTTTGATTTGACGAATTAGCTAAAATAATTGGTTATTTTATATCTGACTTAAAAATAACTCCCCCAGAAAACCACTTTTTTCTATTTTGTAGTAATATTCAGGACATTTATTCTAGTGTTAGAATCAATCCAGTGCTGTACTCCGAGGAGAATCCTGATGCCTTTAGCTCATTTCTGTGCTAAGATAGGTTGCCCCCCTCTGCTGTACAAGGGGAGATCCATGCTGGCTTGTTTTCTCATCTTTCCCAGTAAACTGACAGTTCTACCCCCAGTTGATTTAAATTCCAAGGCTTATAGATCCACCACCAATCAGCATGATAGAAAACGATCTCTCCAGGGTTTTCTCCGAAGAGTTAACCTTGATTTGTCAGCAATGCAGATCTTTCTAATACCTCATGAAAGAGTGATTTGAGAGAAAATGGAAGGCAATTGATCCATCCGTGTACTCATATCCTGGGCCATGCATTCACATCGTAATGATCTGGTTCCTCCTGGAACTGCCTTCACTTTTAAATTGTGCTTTAATATTTGCCCTTGGCTTTTATTGAAGTTGATTTAATAACAGGTTGTATGAAATATGCTTCAACATTTGAATAGTGACCATTACATAATGTAACCTCCCCTCTCCATGTAAAAATCATTCTAGAATTTAATGTCAGAATAACTTGATCTCCCTGGAGAAACCAGCATGTTTATTATTTTCTGATTTTCTTTTAAATATGTAACTAACTTGTCACATTTCTCATCTTTGCACTGGCTGCCAGGAATCTCAGTCTAAAAAAAAGGCTCCAGCTATTAGTGACAATTATAACTCTTATGGTTAGCTTATCTGATTGTTTCATAATTTGGGTCTGGTTTTCCATTTCTGTTTTATTTGCCTTATGATTATATCTTCTGCTTTAGGTTTCCAAATTCTTTGCTAGAAATAGATGGTGTATTAGTAAATTCAAGAATTAAAATATTCTTATTTTGTCATGAAAAATTTTCTGATTTTAAAACATATGAGGGGTTTCATTAAAAATTACAGTCATGTATTTTATCTTTTACTCTGAAAATGTGGAAAAATGGAAATAAAATGATGGATTAAAGTAGACATTAACAAGCAATTAGTAAAAATAAAGATCTTTCTCCAAAGAGCTAGCTTGATGAGGGAGATTGCAGTAACATTTTCGAGAGGCTGTGAAATGGAGGATGATTTTGGCAATTTTTTCACATCGCCTTAAATATGCCATTGTTATAGCACTGAGCTGTAGTTAAATTGTCTATATTTCTGACTCTTATATAAGCTGTTGGCTTCTTGAGGGTATGACCCATTATTTAGTCATTCCCAATATATAACACAACATGTGACCCACAATGGGGCTTCACTAAATATTTTGGAATGCCAAATGAGTTTTCTTCTATTCAGAGGAATTCCTATCTTAAAAAACATTTCAAGGTGCTTTCCAATCCTGTGATTTCAACGAATGCACTCTTGTTTATGTTGCCATAGATATTAATGCTATTTCCTTAATATGGCACTTGATGCAGCCCCTTGGTTTTGAAATCATTTTATACATGAACAGGATATTATTAGATTAAAAGAAGCCTACATCCAAGCATTTGTCTCTCTGTTGATGAAATGTCCCAAAATCAACTTTCAAAAACAAACTTGGGTTCATCTTCAGAGCCCAAGAAAAACTAACACACTATCTTGGAAAGAACTTTTTTTTAAACTTTACTAACTTTTGCTAAAAACGATTGCCCAGCAAATATAAACAGAGTTTGAACAATTGTTTCAAACCACATCATTAAACCTGATTTTAAGTTCTGAGAAGTCACACTTTCTAAAACGCTCTAAATGGCTGTTCCTGGTTTTATTTCTTACGTCTGGTGCCTGTTCCTGTCAAGCTGTGAAGAGATTGTAATCTCATTAAGAAATGAGAGGGAAAACTTAAAGCAAATGTTAAAGGGCAATGTAATTACTTTGAGAAATCTGAAATGCGCTCAAGACCTACAGAAAAAGGTTCTTAGTTTTAACAAAATTTCTAACTTCAATAAAGGTTCTATTAATGCAATATGCATACACACATATGTGTATACATATAGTTTCTCCTCCCACCCCCCAGAACATATGCTTCACCAGAGCAGGGATTTGTATCTGCTTTGTACACTGATGTATTCCAAGTGCCTACAATAGTGCCTGACATGAATCTTTTCTCAGTAGATATTTGTTGAATGAATATAAAAAGCTCATGCTGAGTGGAAGCTAGAATTCCACTAATAGCTGTCCTACAGTCCAATTAAATTTTTTAACCATCATTTTATTTCATGGAGATAAAATCATTGGAACAAGGAGCCCAGGAAAAACATGGGATATATACAAGTAGTTCCCGGAATCCTCAGTGCTCAGCATCCTAAAATTTGGAACCTCAAGATTATTTATCCCCATGTTCAAACAGCCTCTGGAACCTTTTCTTGCCATTAAATCAAATGTTTAGGAAGGTAAAACTGCCACCTGAACCATCCTCTCCTCAACCCATTATCAGTCCACCCTGTTCAGAATCCTCTCCCCCGAATCCTCCTCCCCAAAAGAGCAAAATGCAAAATCAAAACCGAACAAAACATAAAGAGATACAAATACAATAAAGTCCCAACCTAAAAAGAAAGTACTAAATACTCTGTAAGTATTATCTGCAACTCAGCTTCCCTACCTAACTACAGATCTTTGAGACTTTAGAATAATATCTTAGTATGGGAAAGCTCTCTGGAAAGGTGGCCTCACACTGTTTAAACTCATCTTTTCAGTTTCACAAAAGACAGGTTTTTCCAGGAATCAGAAGGAGTCTGTTGATCCCTGTCTTTGTCTGTGCCTGGGGATGGACAATTGTTGTCTGAATGAGACCAGTCCTTGATGAGTCTTTAGAGACACAGAAGAGCTTAGATGCACAGCTTTCATGTCCTAGCCTAGAGGCACTAAACTCATTTAGCCTTGAAAGGCAGAGTCTAGAGAAAGTATTTGAATTATAGAAAGGAGACACTCTCTAGACCTGTGTTTAGAAACCGTACATAAAAAACTATTTCAAAGGAGCTATTCACTGAGTCTATCTATTGAGGGTTGTTTTTATGTGACGTAAATTCATCAGGGTGAAAGGTGAAATAGTCAATCATGAGTTAATGCACTGGCCACTTGACAGAACATGCTCTTGGCTAGATTGCATAGTCACATTGTATAGTCTTGAATACCATATTGCAAACATTGGGGCCTGAGGCTCCTATGATATAGGTCCTTCAGGGCAATAATGAAAACAAAATCAATTGGTGCATATTTGGTCCTAAATCAAAGACCAGAAAAATCACTCCATTTGTTTGTCCTCCCTTTGGATGAATAAGGAAAATCATTGTAGATGTGGGAAACGGAAGAGAAAATGTGAAACTTTGATCTAAATAATTCACTTCTCCCATACTACAGTTAAAATTTAAAGGTCTAGTTTATACATAAAACGAGAAACTTAAATCTTATATTTGTGATGTTTTTATCCACTTCACATATGCATTACTAAAATTTGACTGAACTTGTTAGAAAAAAATAATAGTTCATCTGCTTTCCATGAAATTTTCTAAAGGATATAAACGTTTTTATTTGCTACAGTGAGCTACCTGATTGTCGTGCCATAATACAACATGACAATACTTAAGTTGGGATAATTCAGCATGGCAGCATTCTTGGGGGAAAGAATTTAAAGTATTTTAGATTAATTTACCATATTAGCAAGTGTTCCATGGAATTTGCTACAGCTTCTTGAGTCAAAACACGTTAAATATCACATGATTCCTGTGCATTCCTAACACTAAATACCAATGCTCATAGAATTATGCTGGGAAAATCCACCATGGATCAGCCAACTATAATCTCCTGGTGTAGGACAGAGTGAGAGTTTATATGTAAACTCTCAGAGTGAGAGTATATATGCTCCCTGGGATGTCCCAATACACGTTTGGTGGCAGGAGGCAAAAAGCATTCTTTCTGCACTCTTAGGAAGATGTACCGCAAGACACAGTTGAATGGGAATATGTTGCAGTCCTATAGCTCCCAAGTACATGGTTATATTAATATGTATATGACAACTTACACTACAGTCCTCCCTGAAATCTCAGACTTCATGTGAAGTATGCAGCCTACTATCCAGCACATAGATTTAGCAAGTGTTAAACATGATTGCCAAGTTGGGGGCAGCGTCCAAAATTACAAGGAATGAAAAGTAATTGTCAACATCCTAGTGGAAGAAAGTGGATCTGAGAGAGGGGCCCTGGACCCTGCATTTCACTAGCCTCCAGAAAGGCTACTGAGCTCATTTTGTGTGGTGGTTTTTCTTTTCATCATATTTTAAAATATAAAAGTAATGTTTGAATGGATGATTGTTGTAAACAATTAAAATAATACAGAGGTATAGAAAATAAAAAGAAGTCCCTTTTCACTGTCTGCTCACACACAATTCCACTCCTATCCCTGGAGGTAATGCCTGTTAATAGTTTTCTAAGTATTTTAGTTTGGAGCTAGACCTAAACATTTAATGTAACCAAATGGTTTAATGATTCTTTTAATGGGACTCATTCATAATTGAAAATCCCATTATATCATACTCTCATTATATTACATATCTCTATTAAGTCCGTATTATTAATACAACTATTTTATCAGTAACTCTTGAAATACATTACCATGGGTTACAGCAGAGCATCTGATCCAAAAGGGGTGATTCCTTCTTAACATTTAAAATGTTGTGGTTGCCATAGATAGTTGCTATGTTTTTATAACCAATGGATTGAATAATAGTAATAACAAAAATCTACAAAGAAGTAGATTTTTAAATAAATTAGTATTTTAAAATAAATTAGTATTTTTTATCACAAAAGCAAATATATACACATTTGAAAAACTAATAGTACCTACACGTGGCAGATATTATAGACATTATTTAGGCTGCAGAAAATGACTGGTGTGCACATGGATTGTGAGATGACGTAAGGAAATTAATTTATCACTGCTGACCACATTCACCAGCCCCAACACACACACACACACACACA
>CAUYRT010098207.1:0-12657 GCA_963574885.1 Lepilemur ruficaudatus
GTTTTTGAATGTAACAAGATAAGTCAACTTGAGTGGTAATATATTTTGGGAAATCAGCTCACTACAAATTGTGACTGTAAACATTGTACTGTAAATGTTTTGTAGTTTTCTCCCAATAAAATTTTCAGAAGAAAAAAAAAATTCACAAGCAATCAAGATACCTTGCAGTAGGTGAATGGACAAATTGTGATATATCCATACAATCCAATAATGTTCACTGTTAAAAAGAAATGAGCTATCAAGCCATAAAAAGACACTAAAGAAGCATAAATACATATTACTAAGTAAAAAAAAATTCTGAAAAGGTGACATACTGTATGATTACAACTCTATGACATTCTGAAAAAGGCAAAACTATGGAGACAATAAACAGATCAGCAGCATATATACTAAAATTGGAATGACACAGAGAAAACTAGCATGGCCGCTGTACAAGGATGCCATGCAAATTAATGAAGCATTCCATATTAAAAAGAGAAGAATGAATCCTAATATAAACCAGAGGCTTTGGGTGATAAAAATACATCAGTGTACGTTAATCAATTTTAACAAATGTACCACTCCAGTGGGGAATTTTGATAATGGCTATGCATTTGTGGGGACAGGGAGTATATGGGAAATCCCTGTACCTACAGCTCAATTTTGCTATGAATCTAAAACTGTTTTAAAAAATAAAATCTAATAAAAAAAATTTTTAAACTACTGTCTACTGTGAAACACAGTCCTGGGCCATGGGGAATATGGATGAAGGTTTCTTTGCATGCATGCATACATGCATACAAGTAAACTCTGCTTATTATAAAGCTAGTAAACACTACTCAGTTACTTGACTAATTTGCCTATCTTTTCATTTCTAACCACCTTCTTTTTTTCCCTGCTTCTTCTGGGATATCTTTATTTGTTTATTTATTTACTTTTTAATTTCAGAATATTATGGGGGTACAAACTCTTCGATCACATAAATTGCTTTTGCGCTGCCCACATCAAAGCTATAAGTGTGCCCATCTCCCAGATAGTGCACACCGCACCCATTAGGTGTGAATTTACCCATCTGCTCTTCCCCACCCCCCACAATGAACGTTACTTCCATCTGTGCAAGTATTGATTAGTACCAATTTAATGGTGAGTACACATGGTGTTTGTTTTTCCATTCTTGTGATATTTCAGTTAGAAGAATGGACTCAAGCTTGATCCAGGATAATACAAAAGGTATTAGTTCACCATTGTATTTTACGGCTGAGTAGTATTCCATGGTATACATATATCACATTTTATTAATCCACTCATGTATTATTGGACACTTCGGTTGTTTTTACATCTTTACAATTGTGAATTGTGCTGCTATAAACATTCTAGTGCAGATAGATGTCTTTTTTACAGAATGCTTTCTTTTCCTTTGAGTAGATACCCAGTAGTGGGATTGCTGGGTCAAATGGTAGTTCTACTTTTAGTTCTTTTAGATATATCCATACTACTTTCCAGAGGGGTTGTACCTACATTTGACCTACAAACTACTGAATATATATTCTTCTTATCGGCACATGGAACATTCTCCAAGAGTGATCATATATTAGGCCACAGTACATGTCTCAACAAATTCAAAAAAATAGAAATCATACCATGTATCTTCTCAGACCACAGTGGAATAAAACTAGAAATCAACTCCAAGAGAAACATCTGATTGTATGCAAAGTCACGTAAATTAAATAATCTACTGCTGAATGATTATTGGTTCAATAATGAAATTAAGATGGAAATTAAAAAATTCCTCAAACTGAACAAAAAGGGGACACAAGCTACCAAAAATCTGTGGGATTCAGCAAAAGAAGTCCTAAGGAGAAAATTCATAGCCTTAAATGCCCGAAAAGTGACACAGATTACAAATTAACAATCTAATGACATATCTCAAGAAACTAGAAAAGGAATAGCAAACCCAACCCAAAAAACCAGCAGAAGAAAAAAAAAATAACTAAGGTCAGAGCAGAACTAAATGAAATAGAGAACAAACAAAAAACACAAAGCATCAATGAAACAAAGATTTGGTTCTCTAAAAAGATAAACAAGGTAGTATTAAGCAAAAAGAACAAATCTGGAGGCATCGCATTGCAATACTTCAAACTATACTATGAGGCTATAGTAACCAAAACAGCATCGTATTGGCACAAAAATAGAGACATAGATTAATGGAACAGAACAGAAAAGCCAGACATAAAATAATCCACATACAGCCAACTGATCTTTGACAAAGCAGACAACAATATACACTGGGGAAAAGAAGCCCTATTCAGTAACTGGTGCTGGGAAAACTAGATAGCCACATGTAGAAGACTGAAACAGGATCCATATCTCTTACCATTTACAAAAATCAATTCAAGATGGATAAAAGACTTATACGTAAATCATGAAACCGTAAGAATTCTGTAAGAAAACTATTAGAAAATGTTGGAAAAACCCTTTTAGATATTGGCCTAGGCAAAGAATTTATGAGGAAGACCCCAAGGAATCAGAGCAACAACAAAAATAAATAAATGGGATTTGATTAAATTAAAAAGTTTCTACATAGGCAAGAAAATAATCAACAGAGCCAATAGACAACCTACAGAATAGGAGAAAATATTCTCAAGCTATATGGCCAATAAAGGGCTAATCTAGCAGAATCTACAAAGAACTCAAGCAAAGCAGCAAGGAAAAAACAAACAATCCTATTATAACGTGGACAAAAGTCATGAACAGAAGCTTTTCAAAAGACGATAGACAAATGGCTACCAAATGTATGAAAAATGCTCAAAATCACTAGTTATTAGGGAAATGCAAATTAAAACCACAATGCGATATCACCTTACCTCAATTGGAATGGCTTTTATTAAAAGTCCAAAAACAGTAGATGCTGGTGTGGATGCAGAAAAAAAGGAATGCTTACACACTGTCTGTTGGTGGGACTTCAAATTAGTACAACCTCTATGGAAAACAGTATGGAGATTCCTCAAAGAACTAAAAGTTGACCTACCATTTGATCCAGCAGTCCCACTACTGTGTATTTACCCCAAGCAAAAGAAGTCAATTTATCAAAAAGATGTATGCATTCAAATGTTTATTGCAGCACAATTCACATTTGCAAAGATGTGGAATAAACCCAAATGCCCCTCAATTCATGAGTGGATTAACAAAATGTGGTATATGTGGTATATATATACACACACACACTATTGAATACTACTCAGCCATGAAGATGAATATGTTAAGCCCTTTTACAACAATTTGGATGGAACTGGAAACCATTATCCTAAGTGAAGTATCTAAAGAATGGAAAAACAAAAACCGCAGGTACTCACTATTAAACTGGAACTAACTGATGAGCACACATGTGCACAGATGGAAGTAAAACTCAGTGAAAATCAAGCAGAGGGGAAGAGGGGATGGGCAAACACCTACCTAACTGGTACAATGAACACTATCTGGGTAATGGGCACACTTATAATTCTGACTCAAGCATAACAAAATTGATACATGTAACCAAAAACATTTGTACCCTTGTAATATTTTGAAATAAAAAAAAATTAAGGTGGTACAAATCTTGTTACTTGGATACCTTGCATAATGCTTAAGTTGGGGCTTTTAGTGTGCCCATCACCAGAATAATGTTCATTGTACTCAATAGGTAAGTTTTTACACCTCATCCCATCCCACCCTCCCACATCTTGTTTTCCAATGTCCTTTACATCTCTTTGAGCCCATTTGTTCCCATTATTTAGCTCCCAATTATTAGAGAGTATGTGTGGTGTTTGTTTTTCCATTCCTGAGATACTTCACTTAGAATAATGGTTTCTAACAACTGGAGATCTTATGTGTGAGCCAAACTTGCATCTTGTCTACAGGGGAAAAAATTATTAAAAACTCATCTAGTTCCCAGGATTTCTTATTTGTTCCAAGCCACCCTGCTATATTTGTGTTTGCTTCTTTCATTATTAGGAGTAGAGGTGAGGATGATTGGAGAGGAACTAAGATGAGTGAGCTATTGTTTCACAAATTAAAACTAAGAATTGCACAAAAGACCATGGACTTCCAAAACCATTTCCAAAAAGGAAATGTGTTGCCAGGCCCATGAATAAAGATTTTTCTGCTTGAATTCAGTATGTAGTATTTCTTTGTTATACAATAATTGCAAATCGATGTACTCTGAATGTTAAATTTTAAAAATACAAGTTAAATCAAAAAGTAAAACTTATCATTAAATTTTTTACTTCTAAGGAGTTGAATTTCCTTCTACCCTCATGCATAAAGGGAAAAAAAAAAAGAATAAAACCAAAGTTCTCATTTTAAAAAACACCTCCACAATTTGGAATTTGGTTGTTCTCAAAGATAAAATTTCTGCCAAATGGATGACAAGCTGTTGTTAAGGCATAATGGGAGGCTTCTGTGGGAGTATGCAATGGATTAATGCACAAAAGTTGCATCACATTTTGGTCTCAGAAACTCTTTGAAAGAGAAAGAATCTAAATTTCAAATCTTTCACTAATCTTTCTCAATAACTCTAGCATTTACTGACAGATGTCCAAAATAAGCTTGTAACATTAACCCTAGAAATAAAAATATTGTTTTTAAAGAAATATCAAAATTATTTTCAATGTCTTTTTACCTTATTGCTTTCTTAGGAATCTAAAATGACTCAATATAAGCCAAAGAATACTAGTCAAAAGTAAAAACATACTTAGAGATTAATAGAATATGAATTCACAAATGTTAAGATAACAGGAGAATTAGGAACAAAAACTTAATGATCATACTGTGATCAAAAATTGTAGGTCTTTTTGCATACTTTATTATTGAATCTTTACAGCAATTACTATGTATGTTTTATTATTCTCATTTTAAAATTAGAAACTGAATATAGAGAGATTATAATTTATTAAGGATCAAGTAACTAGTTAGTTATGGAAACGGAACTCAAACTTCAGATTTTTTTAGATATTTTTAAGGCCTTACTTATTCAAAAGTTCTGTCATTTATAAGTTTTTCCTAATATTTCAAAATTTTTCCCAAATATAGACAACATAGGAGCAGTTAAGTTGAACAGTTTTTACCGTATGGGAGATGTAAATACCTTCCTGTTTTATGATCCAATAAATTTATCTTAGCATCAACACTTTTTGGAAAGAAGCCATCATTATACAAGGGAGTTCCCAGAAATGAGCCAAAACAAAACCCTTGAAAATAGAATGCTATGAACCTTTCATTTCATATCCTCTGGGGAAGTAAATGGAGAATCCTCATCCCACATGGTAATGCTTCCTGCTGACCATCTCTTCTTTGGGAAGGGTTATGCCACATTCCTGAGATGTTTGAGGTCATTATGAGAGGTTGGCTTCATTCCCATCCACACCCATCATTAAGGAAAATAGAGTTCAAATTCAGTTAGCTGGTCAGTATAAACTAACCCTCTGTAAAACAGAGCTCCCATCCATTCTTGAACTCACAAATAGCCTTCTAAGTAATTTCATAGCAATAGCTTATCATTGATTCCTAAACAATTTGAGAAACTCATCTTATTTTGTTGTTCATAATGATGAATTATCATTTGTTAGCCTCACAATAGCCAGGTAAAATAAGTCAGGAAATTAAGAGTGAGGCATTTTACCTCCAATCTGAGAAGAAAGTTATGCCTTGAATACAGAAGATTAGCACTGCAAGGAGTACACACATAACTCAGGTTGGCTCACAACATGCTTTTCTGGTTTGTTGGGATTAATGTTTGGAAGGAAAGTCAAGAGTCCCTATTCCATATATTTTTTTAATTAGGGATAATAAGTAAAATATCACATTCTAACTGCTTATCTCCTTAAATATATCATTCCTATCTTATATTCAAATGGACATGGTAAGGGAATTGAACCAGGGCCAGCATCAGCAGTCAGAGGTATATGTACTTTCAGCTCTTGGACTCTCAAGAAATATAATATATAAAGGAATCTTGTTAAGATTTCATTTAACTCATGCTCACCATCAAGCAACATAGATGTTCCTAGAAGAAAATCTAGGAGAGGAATTAGCTTCTAATTTAACAGTAATTTTTCCTCCAATAAAACTATTATCTCTGCCTTAGAGTCCAGGAGTTCAAACAAGTCTGCAATATATGCAGCTGACAAAAGAGAACATTCCAGAGGAGGCATGTTCAACAGCAAAAAGACAAAAAAGAGTTTGTTTTCACAACATGATTCCCAACATTCATGACCTGCTCAAGGAGAGAAAGTTCAAGAATGCTTCCTACACTTGCCATTTCTCAAATTCCTTCAGCTGAAAATATTCAATATGCCAAGGTGCCATATTTTTTAGTATTGTGTCTTATCCATCACCTGCTTGATTGTCTTTTAAGGGAACACTTCACCCCAACAATAGTTCCCTAAGTTAAAGGATGTCAGAAAATACTTTCATGTCACAGTGACCTTAAGAAAACAAGTATCACCCCTCTTTGCATCTTAATTTTTTCCATTTTAATAGAGATCTATCAAATAAAAATTATGAATAAATGTTTAATGTACCATTTTTCTAAGCCTCTAAGCCTTCAATTGACCCCTTTAGGGTGAGTGTGAAGAAGCATCTAGATGATCATATGAAACTGACATCAGGCCATAAACTGTCCCCGTCTGCCCAACAGAAGTAGACCAGGAGGTTGTCTATTAGTGATCAGGCCTGTCTGGTTACTGACAGCAGGAATTATTTGTCTTTTGAATCAAAGCAGCTTATTTATATTAGACATAGGAAATAATTTTCACATGAATGTATTCCAGAAGGGGCTATTTTGAATAAAAATTACAGTTCCCTGAGACATAGTGCTTATTACAGACTCTGTAGGGTGAATGTCATTAAATCAGGTGTATATTTGGCTTTGTCTGAGGGCCTTGAAGCTCATTCTATCTTTCACTACAGGTCCTGGAGCCTCTCTGTTTTGCATGAGAGAGAGCACTTTATATAAATTAACCACATTCAAAGAAGTCTGGTGTGTATTCTAGATGGTTATGTAGTAAACTTGACCTTAACAAGGGCTATGTTGCAATGCTTCAGAAAAATCCTCAAAACACAGATACATATTTATGCAGCCTTTTAGCTTTCTCAGAAACCTCATTTCTCTCAAGAATTATAATATTTTGTTTATTATAATTTCTACATTATATTCAAGCTTTAACCGTCTCTTGTGGGCCATATTTCACAAACATCAACAATATTTGACCCCACCCCATCCTGAAAGTAACCACAAGAAGTAAAAAATAAAAAAGAGAAAAAGTAGAGGTGGGAGTACTGGATAGTGACCTAGGATCACTTACCACATAAGGGACTGTCTCGACTCACACTGTGTGGTCAAATTCTTGCCTCAGAAAAATAAAAGAGAACTACATTTAGGAATGTATAGAATAGTCAAAATCATCTTAACCTCTAAGACTCTACTTGACAGTGATTCACATTAGAAAACAGATAAGATTTTTGTCTTAGTTCATTCAGGCTGCTATAACAAAATACCATAGACACAGTAGGTTATAAAGAACAGAAATTTATTTCTCACAGTTATGGAGGCCAGGAAGTCCAAGACCAAGACCCTGGCAGATATGGTGTCTGGTGAGGGTCCTCTTTCTGAGTCACAGATGGCAGCTATATCTCACATGGTGGCAAGGGTCAAAAGAGTACCTTGGGGCCTATTTTATAAGGGTACTAACTCCATTGCTGAGGGCTCCATACCGATGACTGAATCACCTCCCCCAAATCCCCACCTCCTAATACCATCACCTGGGGATTGGGATTTCAACACATGAATTTTGGAGAGACACAGACATTCAGACCATAGCAATCTTCTTATCTCATTGCATGCTAGTCTGAGAACAAAATGAGGTATTATCAAAGAGTGTCTTTGTTATTTGTACTCGATCCATGTGAGCTTTTCCTCACTGCTGGCTAACACAACTGCCTTGTTTCTAAATTCTTGATTTGATGCTCTCAAACTTACCACCTTCATGTTGGCTACCTTTACTGATTTAGACTGCACAGCATTTGTTGCTGCTAAGGTTTTTCTTGTACATCTTATTTCCCAGTCTCCTAACATTAGTGTCTACTTACCGGTATCTCATCCCTTGCCACTGCCACTTTTGTCTGTGGCCCTCCAAGATGACAATTGATTGAGTCAATGAATCAAAGAATATGAACTAGGGTTTTTAAGGCCTCCATTTATCATATTTCTTACTCACTAATAGTGTGCTGCTGGACAGTTTACTTAAAAACCCTTGACCTCACTTAGCTTAGTCATGGAATAGAGAAAAACATCTTCCTAGATGGTCAGGAGGGTCAGGTGGAAAAAGGCTTTGTCTGTGCACAAATGAGTTTTGATTTAAGACAACAGCAGGACTCTAGGCTTCCATGAGTAATGGTGCCAATTATACCCTTCCTATTTACTCTGGAAAAGAGTCTGGGCAGGAAGAGGTGGGACCGCTAAAATCTGAAAGAAGGTATATTTGAAGAAAAAAAGAACTTGATTACCTTCTCAGATTAAACAAAGGATTTACCTATCAATGTTTGGTACCTTCCCAGGTACCTCTGCTAGCAAACTTCCTTTCTGGTATAAACATTTCAAAAGGTAATTGTTAGAAGAGCCCAATCTGCAAAACAAAATGATATTTTTTAAAGATATACTGCATTTACTTTGACAGAATTTAATGAACCATTCTTTGGAATCATTTGCTCACATAGTACTAAACAAACCCCTGACAAATTATTTTGATTTTATGTTCTCTAAACTTCATATCGGGTAGAAAGTTAGAACCTCAAATTTAGTCTGCTGGTGTACTTTTAATTAAAGAAGTACATATTCATATTCTCTTTCTCCTTCTCCCAACCTCCCATTTTCACTTTTGCATCATGAATATGCCTTTCCTGGCTTTCAAAACGGTTCGACGTTTCCTTATTTTCATTAGTATTTTGCCAAGATGAAAGAATGGAGCATGGAGAAAGAATCTTTATTTGTGAATTTGCCATTCTCTCTTGAATAACCAAATTTCTTTTTATTGATATCTTTGGGGAAAAATATTCTAAGTGAAAAGAAGAATCTGAGCACGTTTAAGCTCCTTGACTGATAGATCTCATGAGCAATAGGACCTTACCAAACTCAGAGTTTTCAGATAGAGTCAAGGGTAAATTGTCAGAGCAGATACTTCTCCCAGATTTTATAAAACTGATGAGGTCGTTTTCAAGATTCCTATTTTTTTGTGGACCAGAAACATGGTTTATTGACTCAACCTATGATAGATACATTGGAAGCTTTCAGATGACCTTCAAGGAGACTGTTCACAAACGGAGAGGTCCATGGATGTAAGATAATATCAGATAAACTAGGTTACAGATGATTAAAAAAAATAGCAGTAGTCCTCTGATAAACTATTCTTCCCGCATGTTTCTTAGATCAATTAATTTTTATTTCAGATCAAACTCAAGTTCTCTGTTTTTTTGTACACCGATATGTAACACAATATGATGATATGGAGCGCTCCCATTTTTCGAATGCCTACTGTGTGCCAGATGCTAAGTGCTTGCCTTTTTTACCTTCATATCAGCTTAGCAAGGCAAGCATTACTATTCCTATCTTATAGATAAGAAACCTAAAGATCAAAGGGGTTAAACAATTTGCCTAAGGGGACAGAAGTGACAGAAGTCATAAGGGATAGAAATGGGATTTTAACCCAAGTCTGAATCCAAATCCCTTGTTTTTCCCCTCTACTAGACTTTATTTCCATATTATGTTTCCTCTTATGTGATGGAAGCCAATGTGTAAAATACCAGCGTAAACAGTTTTCCAAATAAATCATTTATTTCTTCAAACAGTTATTTGTCAGGATCTTTTTCAGCATCACTGAGCATTTGTATGTATGTGATCAAAGGGAAAGCGCTTCTCCCACTCACCCCTTACCCACTCCCCACTCTCACCTTCCAATGATATGCTGGAGCAAATCCTGATGTTGATGAAAAGGATCCAAAAACTTAGACAAGTTTCTATAATTAGCTCCCACTTATTCATTCTGTGACATTTCCTTGAGCCACAAAGAAATGCCCTTTCTGAAAAAGTAAACCCTTTTAGCTTATTATAAATTTGATATATTTTAATATTTACATGCCACAAGCTTGATATCTATTGAAGCACAAACCACTACATATTTAGTTAAAAGATGTTTGCATATCCTTTTTTTATTCCATTGGTGGCATAGATAAAAACTTTTTGCTGCTGATATAGTCAAATGAAACATTTTAGGAAGAAGCAAACTCTTATGAACACACAATCATCTATCTGGAATGGCTACGATAACCATGGGAATTGTAATCTCTGACGTGTCCAAAGGAAAAGCTCCAAACTAAGATATCCAGAGAGTTTTCCTACCTTTCTCACTTCATCCTCCACTCCACCACAAATTTTCAGCAAATATTTAGTATCTGGGATTAAAGTTCATTGAAGCAGTAAGATAATAAAGAAATAGCATAAGTGTCCTAGGCAGCGAGGTTTCTTTAACACTCATTTATTGAATGTCCAAGCCCAGTGAAAAGACTGGGGCTGCGTGTATTATATATGATTAAGGAAGAACTAAAAGAAAAATTAACGTACATTGAATGATTTGGGAAGGGTTAAATAAACACTGGTGTATTTATTTGGTGGAATAGTATGCAGACATCAAATCGATGGTTTCAAAGACATAAAATAATGGGAGGAGCAGAAGGCTGTTATATGCATAGTAGTATTACTGAATTACTAAGAACAAACAGAAGGCGAGACACTTGAAAAACCAGCAATGTGATAAACCAAAGCCACAATAATGGTTTTTTTTACAAGTAATTGAATGATAGATGATTTCATTTCTCTTCCTTTATATGTATCAACTTTATGAGAACCTTATAAATAAGCAATGCTTGAACTTCTGGAGGCATGGACAGAATAAGTAGTTAGAGCATGAGATAGAGATGCTAACCCTGCCTAAGGGAATTAGAAAGACATCACAAGAATGTTGAGGTGGTATTTAAGGAGAGGTTTGTCAGGCAATTACGGGTTGTGGGGAGGACATTCCAGACATAGAATTGTAAAATTACCTGGTGTTTTCTGAAGCAATGATAATGTGTCCTGTACTTGGCCTAAGCATATCATAACTGAAATACCGGAAGTATTATTAGTTAACAATCATGGCTTTAACAAGTGGACCTTAAATAAGCATATAGGAATTTATGCAAGAGCAAAAAGAACTGTGTGAGACAATGCAATATGTGAGACTGATTTCAAGTACTTTTGACAATACCATTATGCTTCAGCCATTGTAGTCGCCTATCACCCACCTGCTTGGGACACTATAGGGTTATTTGTCCATCGTCCTATGCAACTTGCAGGGATTGTAATGAAAGGGGGGCACAAGGTGAGGTTGAAGAGAGGTAGGTCGGGCCACATGATGTTCTGGCCTTCAGTCAATTAATGCCAGCAGTGGCTCTTTATGAAAAGGGGAATGACAGCTCAGATTTATTTCTGTAAGAAGATAATTCTTAAAGGTGAACAAAGGATGATCTGAATGGGGAGAGAAACTGGAGGCAGGAAGGCCAGAAGAAGAGCTGCTGGGGCAAAAAGAGATAGAAGAGAGGCAACAATTGTGAGAAATTGCCAAGATAAAGTCTCCCCGATTAAATTGCTCTATGTCCTTGGATAGGCCTTTTTACCTCTCTCTTCTCCTGTAAATGGAGAACCACAGGTCTTCTTCAAGATATCATTGTGAGAATTAATACATGGGAAAGTATTTTATAAGGTGTTAAACCCCACAAAACGACAAGGTTTTGGTAGTTCTATTTTATTATTGTTATTTATTATTGGTAGGAATGTTAGTATTGCTATTGCACCATCCTAACAAGGCATATGTTTTGAAAACATAACCAAAAGCAGACAAGGAAAACAGCTGAAAATTTCTGCTTATGGTAAGAAAGTTTCTAAGAAACAAATACAGCATAGCAGTTATATGAATGTATTTCATTATGTAAGACTTTAGTACTTATCTAAAATCAGATATGAAGATTACAGCTTTCATTTGAAAATAGGCAGTAAAAATAAATCATTGGCTTCTATGATGTACTATTATGGTATTGGGAAATCACCAAATAAAATGTTTCCTTTCTAAAATGTGCATTTTATCTGGCTAACACCAGTGTTAATATAGTTTGAATGTGTCGAATGTTTCTCTCTCTTCCCAAGGCTTTTTTTTTTTCAAGTTAGAATTTCTTCTTTATTATCCAAGGAGATAAACATTTTTGTTGTTTTTTTCATGGTTTTTATTTGAAAAATCTTTGTTTCTCAATGTCTGGGTTTTATTTTCTTTTGTTTTAAATTTTTAAAAAAATTTCCATGTATTACGGGGTTACAAATGTTTAGGTTACATATATTGCCTTTGCCCCACCTGAATCAGAGTCTCAGGTGTGTTCATCCCCCAGACTGTATGCACTGTACCCTTTAGGTGTGTATATATCCATCCCCTCCTCCCCCCCATCTGTCCAACACCCGATGAATGTTATTACTATATGTGCACTTAAGTGTTGATCAATTAATACAATTTGATGATGAGTACATGTGGTGCTTGTTTTTCCATTCTTGTGATACTTCACTTA
>CAUYRT010098209.1:0-40596 GCA_963574885.1 Lepilemur ruficaudatus
CATCGATTGTGTGACTGAGAACTCTGAATTCTTCCCCCTAGAGTCCCTCTGCAGCAGGGCCATCTGCATATCATTTATTCCTTCATTTGTTGATTCTTCATTTGTCAGCCTTCAACTGAGGTTTTCCTCCATGCCAAGTCACCAGGAAAGCCGAAGACAAACCAAAGAAGCAGCAGACAAGGTCCTGGTCTGAGCATATCCATGCCTTTTTTTTTTTTCTTTTTTCTTTTTTTTTTTTTATTTCAGCTTATTCATTCTCCCAGAAGCAATTTAGTCTCTATCCTAGCTGAGTTACTCTGGAAAAAATGCATAAAGGCATGGATATGGTCTGCTTATCTCTCAGGGCAGTGTTAATTTTGTTTTCTCTTCCAGACTAAGGTATGTTGCATATGAAATCTTGCAGGTAAGTGGCTGCAATATCTTTAAAGGCCTAAGGCTAGAAATGTGGCCTGGAATGCAGCCTTGTATTGTCCATGACAAAACACTTTTGTGGCCTGGCACAGTGGCTCATGCCTGTAATCCTACCACTCTGGGAGGCCGAGGCGGGTGGATTGCTCAAGGTCAGGAGTTTGAAACTAGACTGAGCAAGAACAAGACCCCGTCTCTATTAAAAATAGAAATAAATTAATTGGCCAACTAAAAATATATAGAAAAAATTAGCCGGGCATGGTGGTGCATGCCTGTAGTCCCACCTACTCGGGAGGCTGAGGCAGAAGTATCGCTTGAGCCCAGGAGTTTGAGGTTGCTGTGAGCTAGGCTGATGCCATGGCACTCTAGCCCAGCCAACAGAGTGAGACTCTGCCTCAAAAAAAAAAAAAAAAAAAAACACTTTCGCGAACTTCTCTTTGAGTGATTGCATTTAGCTTTGCAGTATTCCTCTACTCTGTTTCGTGAAGCCAAACCCCCGAGTCTCCTATTGCAGCTCTGTCTGTGTCTAGCATCCAGCCAGGTGCAAAGTAGGTGACAAGTTAACCAATGTTGAACTGAATAAGTCTCTTCTGCTCTGGGGTAGTACTCAATAGAGAGCCTCCTCTGCTGGCCTGCCTGCCCCAAACACACTCTGACACCCCTCCCCCAGGCTGCAGGTGGCACTGAAAGAGCTGGCAGAGGTCTGAGGTAGTAGGGGGCTGGGGACTTCTTGATTTAAACACAGACAACTTCCTGCTGTATTTCACACCAGAAAACAAAACCCAGGCTTTTGCTTATACCTCAGCTCATTCCAAGTAGTGCCCCACCCCTGGGAGACTAAGAAGGAGCCAGCAAATGGGATTAATCCACAAGGTTGATCCACAGTTGAGACATGCTCACGTCAGAGCACTGCAGTCTCACCGGTTAACAGGAGTCCCCACAAGTTTCATGCAACAAGCCCCAACAGACATGCTACCTTGCAAAGTATGGCCTGCATTGCGTCATCCACTAGCCTGGGCCCATGCATATGTAAGGGTCCCCCAAGGCTGCAGGAAACAAGAATGGAGCCCTCCCTTCCCCTACCACAGCCACAGGACCCCAAGCTGGCCAAGGTGGGCCCCTTCCCACCCACTGGTAGCCTCTACTTGGCTTGGAAAAGTGGAAGGTGATTGAAGAATAATGTTTCTAAAACTATAAAGGCCACTGAACTTTACTGGCTTCATCCTATGTGCCAGGTCCTGCATTCTCTCACTTTGTCCTCACAATACCTGCCCAGGGTTGCTGTTACTTATTCCCATTTTGCAGATAAAGAGACTAAGAGAGGTTACGCAACTATCCAAAGTCCTCTAGTGAGTAGGTAGCAGAGCTAGGATTCAAACTAAATCATGCCAGGTCTCTCCAGTACAATGCACACAAGCAGGGCAGAATCCAAGAGGCAACTTGGTCTCCCCACCAAGGCCCCACTCCAACAGGATGCTCCAGTCCTTCCACGGCGCTGTCCACTTCCTCCAGCACCAAGGGTTATAAAGTCTCTGCATTCTCTGCACAAAGTGAAGTGTCATTTTACAGGAAATATGGATGAGGCTCAGTTGTCATCATTACGGGTACAGATATTCCCAGCGATGAGAGGCCTCTTAATCTCCTGTTTGTGGGAGAAAGAAAATAAGAAGCACTCTTCTCCCAGGAAGAAGTCAGACTTCAGTGAGTACTTCTCCCAAGGCTCGGCTGCCTTAAGAGACATTGGATAGTCATGTCACCATCCTCTTCCTCATTGAGTGAGCCTTGAGGTGTGTCAGGTTTGATTAGGATTCTTTAAATCAGCAGTTTTTCATGTCATCTTTGGGATGTAGCATCTTAAACTTGGAGCGGGTCTTCCAGATCCTGCAATTAAAAGAGAGAACTAAGACCTAGTAAAGGGAAGTGATTTGTCCGAAGGCATGACCAGAAATATAACCGCAAACTTCCGAGTCCCACGCCACTGCTTCCTCCTGGGCTGGCTCATGGGCTGGCTGCAAACACGTGACTTCATGAGGTACCAGCAGCTCTAAAGCTGGGGCCAGAGAGCTGTTGCGAATGGCAAATCAGAATGATTACACTCCTCTGGTTACTCTGCCCCATAAACATGTCTCCTCTCAGCTTACACTATCTGTTTTGGAGTTTCAGTCCTTCCTGGATTCACAAAGCAAATGAGAATTTACTGTACTCAGAGAGGATGAAAGGCAACAGCAGTAATCTCAGTCCCTGCTTCTGATCTCAAGGGCCAACAGGGAAAATTTGTATTTTCATTAGTATCTCCAGCCTGCTGGGGGCCTGAGGTCCATATTTGTAGAACAGCTGGGCCCATCCTCTCTTCTGCGCCTAGTCTCCTTAACAACGGCACATCCAGGAGTGAGCTCCCCAGCCCTCCCTCAGACCTGCTCCTGCCTGAACCAGTGACCGTCGTCACCCTCCACACAAGAGACCTTGGGGTCTTAGACATACAGAATCCCTTCCCCAAACCACTACTTCCTTCATTCCCGTCCCATTTCTCCTCCTCTGCATGACTTCTGTTACTCCCGTGCGGCAGGCTTTCATACTGTGTTGGAATTATTGCAACAACCTCCTAATTAGCCTTTTAACCTTTAGCGCCATGACTATCCTCACCCCCACACACCCACCCTCGCCAAGTGTCCTCCCTGTTGCTCCAAGAACAGTCTTCAGAATGCTTATTTGTTCCCATTGCCACTTTAAAATCCTTTAATGACTCTCCATTGCCTTCAGAAAAACCTTAACTCTTGTGGCAGTGGCTATCCTGTCATAATTAGCTGTCTTCTGCCTTCCACATTGGGAGGTGAGCTCCTTGGGGCAGGCACTGCAGCTGGCATGCGGAAGGCGTTCAGCAAATGACTGTTAAATGATCAGATGGGCATTAAATGACTAGGTGAATGGACGGAGCGTCCACCACTGGGTAGGAAGCCACGTGTTCCACAAAAGGGGCAAATTGGGTGCCTGGGAGATTCAGTGAAGGGGATACTAGACTGGAGAGATGCAAGAGTATTTTATGACCTGGAGGGTGGATTTAGGATTTAGACAGGTAGAGACAGAAGCAAGGCAGAGGGTAGGAAGGGAGGGAAGACAGAATTTTAAGCAAAAAGGGGCGGTACAGGTGCAGCTACAATGAGAGAATTCTTGCACCGAGGCGAGGTATGAGCGTGGAGGCAGATGCGGACGAGGGAAGGTGGGTGGCAGGCCAGGCTGGACCGTGGAGCCAGACAGAGGTGCGTGAACTTCCATTTATCACAGCATTAGGGCTCGCACTGGGGATGGTGGAAGGGGAATAGTTGAAAAAAAGTGGTGAGAGAACCAAGTCCCACAAATGTGAGAGTGTTAGTGTTTCGTTTGGCTCCTGTTGACTGAGTTTTACAGGAATCCAAGTATCCTTTTTCCCACTTATTTTTTAAAGACACTAATTGAAGTGACCGTTTGGGCCTTATAAATAAATGGTGAAGAATGAACCAGGTTTTGTTTTAATGAATGGTTAAAACAAAATGAATTGGCTCATACTGAATTTGCAGTCAACATCCAAATCCATTTATGTCTCTGTAACTCTCCCAGGGTGTGATCTCCGGTCACGGCGATGTGTTGATGCTGCAGCCCTGGACCGCAAACGCTGCCTCCTCTCTGTCCTGTGCAGGAGTCCCTGAAAATGGGGTCAGTACCTCTCTGAATAGTTAATGCTCTTTTATGTGGACAGAGGCACTTGAAGGGTTCAAGCAAACTTTTTCATAGCTTGTTCTGCCATCAAATGGCAATTAAACCTCAACTCTCCCCACTCCTGGAAGAGACAGGCAGAGGCAGTGTGGCTAAAGGGAAAGAGCCCTTGTCTGGGGTTGGGGGATGAGGCTCTGTCCCTCTGTCTCTTGCCCAATCTTCTGCATACTTTTAGACAAGCCCCTCTTCCATCCCTGGCCTCAGTTTCCCACCTATGGGAAGAAGGGATTGGACAAGACACTCCCTTTTGAGAGGACCTTTGAGCTCTGAAATGCCAGTCATATCCGTGCAGTTTCTCCTCTGCCCTCTGCTGTGCTGTGCTTGTCAGCGAGGGATCTGAGGGGGCAGGAGCCCCAGATGGAGAAAAGGAAGGGCTTATTTTAAGAAGACAGATAAGAAGAAAACCACCAGCAAGGAGAGAAAGAGCTCTGGCCTTTGCATAGGCCTGACATTTTTATGGGGATTTGCTGGCCTTGGACCATGAGCTGCCCACACACACACAGGGGCACCCCCCAGCAGCCACTGAATGCCTCATTGTGGCACTGGGACCCACCGGCCAACAGGCCCTGTGTGCAGACTGGGGAGCGACCAGCCCGGCCTGTCAGCTCACACCAGGCTTGGCCTGACAGGGTCCAGCACAGAGACCTCCCACGGAGACTGGGAGCAGAGGAAATTAGCTTGGAAATTCACTGACAGCCCACACTTGACCCCATAGAAAGTGCTGGTTTGGGCTGGAAGGGATGGCACAATTTAGTCTGGCCAGGCTGGCCTGTTTAGCCAGCCCCATGGAAAGCCACAGAGCATTGAGTTAAGTCTCCTGTCTGTGCTGTGTAGCAGGCACAGCGGATGCAAGGGTAAAAACTTACGGCCCCTGACCTCACAGAGCTTGCAGTCTGGTGGGAAGTGCAGCCACAGTTTGCCACAATCAACCCCTCTAAATGTACTGGGAGGGGTTGGGGATCTCTGAAAATCTAGCGAGTGATTCTGAGAGAGGTGGGAGGGAGGAAAAACTTCACAGAACAGGGGAACTGTCCCCTGAGTTTGAAAGATAATATCCCAGATAGTTTCCCAGGTAGCAGAGAAAGGGCCGAGAGGCACGTACCTGGGAGAAGGCCCAGCGTGTTTGCAGGCAGCGAGAATGTGGCAAGCCAGAAGAACTGCATGTAGCTCAGAGGCTGGGGAACGGTGTGCAAGGGTGGAAGGGCAGCAGGAGGGCCTGGGAGTTTTACAAGCTGAACTGTGTCCCCCAAAATATGTGTCAAAGTCCTAAGCCCTGCTACTTGTGTTTGTGACCTTAATTGGAAATAGGGTCTTTGCAGACATAATTAAGATGAGGTCATACTAGATTGAGGAGGAGGACCTAATCCAATAATTGGCGTCCTTACAAGAAGAGGAAAATTTGGACACAGAGACACACAGAGGGAAAATGTCACCTGAAGGCAGAGGTAGAGAACAGAGTGATGCATCCAAAAGCCAAAGACTGCCAGCGGCCACCAGGAGCTACGAGACAGGCAAGGCACAGATTCTCCCTCTGAGTGCTCAAAAAAGAACCAACCCTGCCAATACTTTGATATCAGACTTCTGCTCTGTGAGACAATAAACTGCTCACTCCAGTTTGTGGTAATGTGATATGGCTGCCCTAGGAAACCAACACAGTGGGCATATTAGCCACTCTGGGCTCTCACTTATTGGTAGTTTAAGATAGCCCTGGCGTTGGAGATGCTTCTTATGGAACTATTATAAGAAAACGGCTTGAAAACTCCTGTACCCACATATCCAAGCTATTATTTTTCCAGGTTTCTTTTTACACCTGGTACCTCCCCACAGTCTTTAATCTGATTCTGTATCCTGATTTTTATGTCTTTTTTCCTTTTTCTTTTTGATTCAGACAGATAAGCTTTCCATAATTATAGAGGCATATTGTGTGAGCTTGGATGAATCAGCCAACTAACAAGTTGTGCCAAATGTCATCATTTTCTCTGATTCACCATCCTTTCCTTGAGATTTCTAGAATTAGATTGTACACGACTATCTTGTTTTCAGACCTGCACCTCCAATGCCATCTCTGTAGAGTAAATCTTGCCGTGAACATCTCCAGGGCAGGGCCCACCTCCAGTGCTCACTTCTGATCCTGCACAGTGGAGGTCACCTCCAGGATGTATGCTCTGTGCTGGCTGATGGCAAAAATAAGTTGCATAAGATACTCTTAAGAAACTGGCACTCTGGTGAAGACTGGGCTTGGGAGAAAGTCATAAAGGCCAAGTTGCTTCAGTACATGGTAGTCAGTGACCCAGCAGATGAATGCATAAGGTGCTTTAGAGCCCAGAAGAGGAGTACTTGGCCCATATATTGACTTTCATATGTGGAGCACCTGCTATGTGCCAGACACCATGTTAGAGGCTGTATGTGCATTACCTCTAATCCTCAGAGGGCAAGGTGCGTATTACCACCCTCATTTTACAGATGAAGCAACTGAGTTTCAAGAGGTTAATTAAGTATTTTGTTCAAGATCTCTCCCTTAGCAAATGACAGAGCCACCATGTGAACTTAAGTCTGCCTGACACCCAGGATCACACATGGGTTCTTTACAATACCAGGCTGACTGATGATTGGGACTTGTTTTTATCAAAGCTCACAGTTAAAAATATTCGCTGATTTTTCCATATTGTTTTTGCACTGTCCAGAACATTTGGTTGAAAGATAATGATTAATTTAAACTTACCGAGGCTGCCAACAACCCACTCATTGCTGTTCTTATCTTACTTGGCCTTTCTGAAGGTTGGTCTTGCCTCCGTCTTGAAAACCCCTCCTCCCCTGGCTTCTGTGATGGAGCACTTGGCTGGTGTTCCTTCTTCCTCTTGGGGTGTTCTTTCCAGTCTGCTCTTTCTCTGTGTAGCCCTTTAAGGCTCTGACCTCCATCCGTTTTTTTTTAATTTATCACTCTGCGGGCCCTTTTCGGGAGAATTTCGTCTCTCCCAATTATTCCAAGTACTTTCATAGTCATGGTTTCCTTGTTTGTCTCTTGTCGATTCCCAGATCTTGGTTTTTAGCATCGATTCCTCTGTTGAGGCCCAGGTCTGGATACCCAATGCTCTGCCAACCATCTCCACTGAAGCTTCCACAAGCACCTCCAAGTCACCACGGCCACATCTGATCTCGTTATCCTTCCTCTCAGACCCGCCTCCTCTGTTCTCTATCCCAGGGAACGGGGTCCCATGTCCCCCTGTTGGCCAAAGCCCCTCCTCCCTCATCCACCCACATTCAGTCAATCCCTAAATTCTCTTCATTCAAAGATGCCTGCCCCAGCCATTCCCTCCGTCACTACCTTGGGTCCATCCTCTGTCTTGTCTATTCCAAATGATTATTTTTTAAAAAACTTTTTTAAAATTTAAATTTATAGAAGAGTGGCCAGGATAGTGCAGAAAGTTCCTGTATACATATCACCAGGCTTTCCTAATGTCAGCATCTCTTATAACCATGGTCTGGTTATCAACACCAAGAAATTAACATTGTGTACTGAATGGTTTTGATGGCTTCTGTGACAGATACTCTTGGTTGCCTAGTTGCCACTTCAGAATTTTTTTTTTCTTTTTGTATCTTGAAGAGGAAATGTGCTCACCCTAGAGGGTGGATCAAGATAGATCTCTTGCTCCTACTGTGACTAACTTCCACTTGTCTGTCAGCATCAGCCAACTCTCTCAAATCTGCACGTGGCGCTCCTCCTAGATGCTACCTTAACACTGCTCTTCCTCCACCGTCACTGGGTTGTAACTCTGTGTACTTGTTTGTCATCCTCACTGAACTTGTAAGCAGAACTGGCTGCTGCATTCCCAGTAGGTGCTCAGTAAATACCTGTGAGATGGATGAATGAACAAATGAATGAGTGAATGAGATCAGTGTGGCTGAAGCTGTAGGTGTATAGTTGGCAACCTATGAATGGAAGGGTTTGAACAACAATTGAGAACCTAAAATCCTTTATAACACAGAGGCACAGCCAGTACAGATGGGCTCTGATGCCACTTCCATCCTCATTCTGGCCATCCTTGGAGATGGAGGGAGGGGCAAGCCCAGAGTCACAGGCTCCTTGAGTGTCATGTCTGGGAGAGCACCTAGAATCCAGGGGTTCCCAGACCTAGTTGGCTGCCTCAAAACCTCCAGGGATGGGGCCTGGCAATCTGCCTGGTTAATAAGCTTGCAAGGTGACGCAACACACTGCAGGACCTGGCTCCAGGCCAAGGACTGGCATTCAGAACCCCTGCCGTAGGCCAACCTGCTACGTACAGACAGGGTCGGGAATCTGATCATGCAGGCCCCTTTCAGCTCTGACTTTTCTAATAGATTACTGTTTTTCTTTAATTTTAAAATAAGTTGGCAAATTCAAATATTATAATATACATCATGGATATACATATTATACTCTGAAAAATATACATTTTAGAAAGTCCCATACAATAGGAAATACCACCAGTTTCTTTAAAATTTTTGTTCTGAGCCTCATTTTGTATAACATAATACCAGAGATTTTTTTTTTTTTTTTTTTTTTTTAAGAAAGAGTCTCACTCTGCTGCCCGGGCTAGAGTGAGTGCCGTGGCGTCAGCCTAGCTCACAGCCACCTCAAACTCCTGGGCTCAAGTGATCCTACTGCCTCAGCCTCCCGAGTAGCTGGGACTACAGGCATGCACCACCATGCCCGGCTAATGTTTTCTATATATTTTTAGTTGGCCATAGTAGAGACGAGGTCTCGCTCTTGCTCAGGCTGGTTTCGAACTCCTGACTTGAGCAATCCGCCCGCCTCGGCCTCCCAGAGTGCTAGGATTACAAGCGTGAGCCACCACGCCTGGCCCAGAGATTTTTATTTTATGAATCCTGTAGTAGTATTTCATTAGGGTCTGATGGGTAAACAATATACATATGAATCCTGATTTAAGTCTGCAATCTTAGTCAATTTCTACTCTGGCTTTTGGGCACTGGCTATGTTTTATTTCTATATATAGAATTTACTTATTTTTATTACTAAAATATAGTACAGGTCTATAGTCCAGAACAGGTCAGTCCTAGTGTTCATGCCTCTCCAGAATTATATATCTGTCTCAGGAAGCCAAATTGCAGATTTTACACTCTTTAAAATGCCTAATGTTCTGTAACGGGTTGGCTGGTTACTTACTGTATAGAATCAGAAATGCCCTACAGTCAAAACCCGACCTGACCCTGCTCTCCCTCCCATCCTGGACAAAGTGCAGGCAGTGAAGCTGAGGAGCATGTGGGCAGCTCCAGCAGGGATCTGCATAGCCAGGGTGGGGAGGGTGAGCCACAAAGGTCGACTGACCACCTCAATATTTACCTACCTCCGGTGAAAATAATGCAGCTTCCAAGAATGCATTTTTTCCAACTCAGAACCCACTTGTTGGGTGCAAGCTGGGGTCAAGCACACAGCTAGGCATTGGGGGAGGCAAGTGAATAAGCTGTTACCGTCACAGAGCTTGCACTTCAGTAGGGAAGAAGTTCTGGACATTCGAATGAACTTACTATTACACACAAAAATGATAAAATAAAACAAAGTCCCAGGTTAACTTGAATCCTTTAAAGGAAAAGAACACTGGATGTTCAACAGTTGGAGTGGAAATGATTTCATGGTCTGTGCTACACGTTTTTTATTCTTCTTCATTAGTAAGTATTCATCTCCAACAAGCATTTAGGAAACAGTTAAGCCTTCTTGGCTAATCTGATGTACATGAAAATGCTTTGGTCACCGTTTTTCTAGGCAACTGCTATGACATCTGTTCTATACCACAGGGCGATAGGGAAAGAAACAATTTATATAATACATCCCCTGCTGCCTGGGCCTGTGATGGGAAGTGAGACAGACTATCCACTGAAGAGCTGAAATTCTCTGACTTCCCTAGGTAACAAAAGGGCAAGGGGACCCTTTCTGACATTTTGGCTTTGGGGCCCCAGATTTGAAAATTGTAGCCAATGCTTCCGTCAGAGCTCTGACAAGAGCCTTTCTACCTTCTTTCTTCTTTCTTTCCTTCTACTAACACATATTGAGCATATATTTTGTGCAAGGCCCTGTGCCAAACACTGGCTTAGTTGATTAAAAAGAGAGTTGTGATAAAGTGACTGCTGACAGAAGTGTGTACAGAGTATTCTGAAAGCACCAGGGCCATCCAACGTTTTGTCCAACAATAATTTACTGAACGCTTGCTAAGCTATGTCAGAAACTTACAGCAGAATGAGTTCCTGTTTTTAAAGACCTCACAGCCCAGGCATAATACCCAAATAAAAACAACTATGAAACAAGACAGGTAACAGCACATGAAGTGCTGGTGGTCCATCCACCCATCCTTCCAACCACCAGCCATGCATCCAACAAGTATTTACTAAATGTTCACTACAAGCCAGCTCTATTCTCAACTTTAGGGATGCAGCATTGAACAAAAGCAGCATACAAACCATAACCAAGAGAATTAACAAAACGGATTAATCCTAATAGTGAAAAGCTCTTCAAAGAGAATGCTCCAGAAAGAGAGATTGTGGAAGGCCTCTCCGGGGCAGTGACATCTAGGCTTAACGGCTGTGAAGGAGGTAGCCCTGTGATCATCTGGGTAAAGATATAACCCCAGGCAAAGAGAATAGCCACAGCAAATGCAGCCGTCCTGACGTAGGAACAGGCTTAGTGGGTTCAGAGAATAGAAAAAGGGCCAGGGTGACTGGTGTGTAATTAGTGTGTTGAGTGGGGAGGAGGCTGGGGGGACCCGGAAGAGGAGCTCTGAGGGTAGGGTGCGGGATGGATCATGCAGTCTCTTACAATTCAGGGTAAGAAGATTGGATTTTATTCTAAACACACTAAGACGACTTTGCGGAACTTACACTGGGAAGGCTATATTCTGATTTGTGCTTTGAAAGCTTGCTCTGAACCCCTTTCTCAGGAATTAATATAACAGGTATACAAAAAAGTAAACAGTAAAGATATAGATCCAAACAGCATAACTTAATTGACATTTATAGAACATTCCATACCCAATAAGTGTAAAATACACATCCTTTTCAGCTGCAAATAGAACTTTCACCAAGATCAAACATTTGCTGAGCCACAAAATAAATCTCAATACATTTCAAATAATTGAAATCTTACAGAACGCATTCTCCCAAGCAAATAAAACTAAACTAGAAATCAATTAAAATATCTAGAAAAATCCCCCATACATTTAGGAATTAAATAACATGTTTCACACTTTGAAATGGGTCAAAGAAGAAATTACAAGGAAAATTAGAAAATGTTTTGAACTGACTGATAATAAGTATACAATTTATCAAAATGTACGGTACGCGACTGAAGCAGAACTTATAGGGAAATTTATAGTTTTAAATGTCCATATTAAAAAGGAAGAAAGGTTTAAAATCAATGATCTAAGTGTTCACCTTAAAAAGCTAGAAAAGAAAAAAGAAAAAAGGTAAAAAAAAACCACATTCAATCTGAAACAGAAAAGAAGAAATATTAATAATAAACATAAGAGCAGAAAGCAATGATATAAAAATCACACCCCAAATAGAGAAAACTGGCAAAGCCAGAAGTTGGTTCTTTGACAATATTAATAAACTTTAGAAATTCTTATTAAGATTAATCAAGAAAAAAAGAGAGTGAACACAAATGACTCATTTCAAGGATGAAAAAGAGAATATCCTACAGACCCTACTGACACTAAAAGGATAATAAGGGAAGGCTGGGTGCGGTGGCTCATGCCTGTAATCCTAGGCCAAGGGAGAAGGATACCTTGAGGCCAGGAGTTCAATACAAGCCTGGACAACCTAGTGAGACCCTGTCTCTACAAAAAATTTTAAAAAAGAAAAGAATAATAGGAAATATTATGAACTCTATGTCAATAAAGTGAATAATTTATTTCAAGGAACAAAGTCCTTGAAAAGTACAACTTACCAAAGCTGACTCAAGAAGGAACAGACAATCTAAATAGCTCAATTTCTATTAAAAAAAATTAAATTCATAATTTCACTCAATAACATTTCCACAAAGAAAATTCCAGGCCCAGATGGTTTCACTGAGGACATCTATGACATATTTATGAAAAAATAGTGTCAATTTTACACAAACTCTTTTAAAAAAATGGAAGAGAAATTACCATTTCCCAACTCAGCTTATGAGGCCAACATAATCCTAATTAAAAACCTGACAAAGGCATTTTAAGACAAGGAATATATTATTCCCACCCCATAGATGAGGACACTGAGGTTCAGAGTGGCAACACAACTTGTCCCAAATCCCAGGATTTGGAGTGGCAGAGCGGTGCTGGGGCTCAGGTTTCCAGCCTGGGTCTTTCTCCACCACGCTGTCCTCCAGAAAGCAGCCCCTTCACAATCCGCAAATCACATCCCCTAGGCAACAGCTTATAGCTGCCTGGGCCGGGAGACCTGAGGAATCCCCCTGTTTACTTCCTACCCCCAAAGGAATGTGGGTGGTGGATTTTGCACCCCACATTGCCCATCGTGGAGTACTTGGTGGGAATCTTCCTATTTACAATGAACAGCTGTGTGGGGCCAAAGATATACGTGTGGTTATAGAAAAAGAAGTCTTCCATATTACATCTGTTTTTGTCATTTGGTCCAATAATCCTGTCTAGTCCATTATGTATTGCTCTGTGTAACAGATACGGCACAGAAGGAATGCTTAAGAATTTTAACAGGAAAGCAAGTCTCTGCCAGATGAAGATAATGGCAGAATTGCAGCAAGGTAACAGAAAACTCTGCTCGGTTCTTACTTACCTTAGAGACCCAGGTATTTACACTGAAGCTTAAGTGTTATTAATTAATATTCAAATCAGCAACGTGTCTTGTATTTTACCTATTGGCAGAACTTGAAATCACTACCTCAGTTCCTCTGTGACCTGCAGTTTTGATGTCCTGGGCATGATTTTAGAAGGGAGCCATTGGCCGGAATGTGGGAATTTATTTCACGACGTCTGTTGTAATGGGTTGTGAATCTTTGTCACCTGCTGGGAGACACGGTTTGAGCTGACCTTCATCTCTCAGCCTTGACATCCAATCTCACCCCCTCATCCGGTTGAGTCTCTCTCTGAAACATCTCTCAACTCCACTTCCTCCCATCATTCACCTCTGTCCTTCCCGGAGCCTCCTCATCCACTCCCTGGCCATGGCCTCCCTGCGTGTCCCCTGCCTGTGGCCTTTTCTCCTCCAGTCTGCCTCCCCCAGCATCACTAGAAGCTGTATTTCTGTGTTGTCTTTGAGTTAACTTGCACATGTATTAGGATGTCCCTCTGAGCACCAGCCTCAGTGTGTGTACCAGACTGCTCAAATTTAAACTCTCCAAACCTGTTCCTTTGTAGTCCTTCCCATCTCAGTTAACACATTAACTGCCGTGAGAATTATATTTAACTCACTCTAGCTTTGACCCAAGGGCCACATGAAGCACATATAAAATCTTACTTGTTGATGTTCTTATTGTTACAATTAATATTGACAATTAAATTCTAAAAAATTGGGTAAATGAACAGAAGTTAATAAATTTCGTTTTTCTCTGTATGTTTACCTTTAAATTACACTCAAAGTTTTTATTCTATTTCCGTAACAAAACACTGTGGCCCCAAGGAAAAGTTTCTGGGTTTCTTTGCGTGTGTGGCAGTCAATGTGTTAAAGACGAATCCATTCATCCAGTTGCTTGGGACAGCAACTTGGAATCCTGGTTGACTCTACCTTTTCTCTCTGTCCCAAATCCAATCCAATAAGTAAATCCCGTTGTCTCTACCTTTAGAAGAGACCTGGGGTCCTTACTGCTCACCACCTGAACTGCTATCATCCTGAATCAAGCCTCCAGCTCTCTCACCTGGTTATTGCAAGCTCCTCCTCACCAGTCTGGAATCCTCCCCTCTTCTACTGCTAGTGTTGTCAGAGAGCAGCCAGAGTGCTCCTGTTACAACTGGGAAGTCAGACAGTATAACCCTTGTGTGCAAAATCCATAATTGCCACCTTGCTCAGAGTGAAAGGACAATTCATCACAGTGGCCTACAAGGTCCTACCCTATCTGGCCCTTCTCTGTCTCCCTAAACCCATCTCTCCACTCCTCTCCAGTGTTTCCTGCCCTCCAGGCAAGATAGGCCCTTGCATGCTCAGGGCAAGCTCCTCTCTCAGAGCCTTGGCACCTGCTCTTCCCCACATGGCCGCATGACCCGCTCCCTTAGCACTGACGCCTCCCCTGGCTGCCCAGTATAAAATAGTACCTTCCACTCCAACCCTCCCTACCCTCTCTTCTTGCTTCATTTTTTAACAGAGTGCATATAACGGTCCAATACATGCCTATCTAATAACTTATTTATAGTCTATCTGCCCCAGTGGAATATAAGCTTCATGGGGGCTGGAACTTTATTTTGTTCACTGCTGTACCCCAGTTCCTACAACACTGCCTGACACATTATAGGTGCTCAATAAAAATTTATTAAATGAGCAAATAAGTGAATATGCTTCTCTAGTCTCATCTTCTAGAGATCCCTCTCATTGAACACTAACGTTTAAATGGTTATTGTAATAGGATGATGATCATGATGATGATTATGACAGTAGTAAGTATTCCTTGAAAAAAGCTTTGGTGTGTACAAAGAATATTAAAAAATAGACATAATGGTTGTCAACATAGATACGTACAACATATTGATTAAAACAAGCAAACACGGAAAGAGCATGGTCGATGCATGCAGCAAATGCATCAGTGCAATGTTAGGGAAGAGTTGATTGGATTCCAAGTTCTGCAGATTTACAACAACAATGGCTCCCTGGTCCCCACAGCATCCCCATGGTAATCACACAGACAAGAAACCAGATGTTGGGTTTATTGTGCAAAACACTGTGATGATATGGGTGGGGTTGTGTTTGGACATCCCCTCCAGGTCCTACCTACGAAATGTTCTCATTATTTGGCAAGAACAGAAAGCACGCCTGGGAACTGTGCAATGCCCCTGTGGGGTCCTTATTAGGAGAGGGGACACTCGGGCGCAAATGGATCACTCAGGCCCACGATGTTTCCGGGGAAAGGAAACAGTGAAGTCTCCTCCGTGCTATTTGACTCTGCCTGTGTCTGGGATCACCAGATGTTTCAGGACACAGGTGCATGAGGTGGTGCTATTTCCTGGGGCCTTGTCCTGTTTCAAGCTGTGCTGGGACATCTCATGAAATCAGGATACAAATTTCTCCCTGATTATAACTTCCTAACTGTCCCTCCTAAAAGACGGGTTTCTGTCTGTAGATGACCTACATAAAGTCCCTCCACCCAACGCCCCGTGTCCTACAGACAGCTCCCACGAGTCAGGGAGTCAGGGCTGCTAGGAGACAGGCAAGTCAAGCTCTCTAACAGTCCCTGCTGGCTACTTTTGCCTTTTTGCACTTCCTCTTCCCTCAGCATTTTCCTCTCCCTCACCCTTGCCCTCTAATCTAGTGGTTCTCAAACTTGAGTGCGCATCAGAATCTCCCGGAGGGCTCCTTAAAGCAGTTTCTTGGGACCCACCCTCACAGTTTCTAACTCAGTGGATCTGGGGCGGGGCTGTGGACTTCACATTACTTATAAGCTCCCAGGTGACGTTGATGCTACTGGTCCTGGGACCCCACTTTGAGAACCACTGGTTTACTTCATCACTTAGTCTGAACTCCCTCCTTTACCCATCTCCACTCGATTCTCACTGCTTCTGGCACAGTTCAGGCCCTCACAAGGTTCTAAACTTTTAGAACTTGGAAAGAGTTTAAACATAATATTTCAGAGAAGTGAAATAACAGCTGAAAGCCATGCAGCTAGACAGCGGTGGAGTTAGGCTTCACCTAGGTCCTGCTGACCCCCAGAGCACAGCAGAGCCACTCAAACCCATACCTTGGGTAGGAAGTCCCAAGCCCACAGAGGACAAGGTCTTGCCCAGGGAAGAGGCCCTGAGCAAGTTAGTGGAGGACCAGGGACTAACACCCAGCTCTCTTGACTCCTAATGTTTCTCTTCTTCCCATTTCCATTTGGCTACTCTGATGGGCACCGACATGGGCCAAACATGAGATCCTTCATTCTGTCAAAATATATTTGCATGTCACTACTGTGTGACATAGTCATTTGCCCTGTCCTCATGAGTTCACAGTGTAATGAGAGAGTTAGACATTAATCAAATAGCTGCACATAAAATTGCACTGTCTTTAAGGCTACAAAGAAGATATACATAGAGCTCTAAATGCATGTAAATGGGAAATTTAATGTAGATGGGGGTGTGGTGGAAGTTTTCCCCAGGAGAGTGGCAAGTAGGTTGATCCCTAAAGGATGAGTAAGCACTAAGCAGGTGAAGAAAGAAAGAAATGTATTTGTTGCTGGAGTAGCATATACAAAGGCCCTGTGGTAGGAGAGAGCCTGGTGAGCAGGAAGGAATGAAAAAAAAGCTGCATGGCTGGAGCAAAATGGGTCAGGGTCCAGGAGGCAGAGAAAGGCCAGGCCACGTAGGGCTCAGCAGGCCACCTTAAGAGGTTTTAACTTTACAATAGGAAGCCACTGTGAGGCTTACAACAGGGAGAGGCAGCATAATCAGATTCATTTTTCTGAAAGATCCAGGAGGCTGCATGTGGAGGAGACAGGAGTGGACATAGGCGAGCCGTTAGCAGGTTGTACTGGTGAGAGATGGTGACCTGGCCTTGTGTGGTGGCAGGAGGTACAAAGAAGCAGAGTCAGAGGCAATTGGGACATCCTCACCTCCAGGGCTTGGTGAATGGTTGGTTCCGGGCAGAGAGGGTGGAGCTGTAGCTGCCACCTGGATTTCTGGCACACAAGTGTCATGGAAGGAGACCATTGTTTGCTATTTCAAAGCTTATCTGTCTTCAGTTTTATTGTGAGCATTACCTATGTCTTTAAATATTTGTTGAGACGTGATTTTTAGAACCCTAGTCATCGCGAGGGAGGACTTCTCACTTTCCAACTTCCTGGCTAGATTCTGAGTAGCAGGGACAACTTCCTACTTGGTGCAAGGACTGTGTCTGGCCATCCGCCCACCCGAGCCCTCCCCACCCTGCCCGTCCCAAGGCCTGGCTTACTGTCAGTGATTGATAATTGTTTATGGAATGAGGAGATGAGGAAAAGGAAGACCTTCAGGAGAGGTGTCTGCGTTCAAACAGCCGTTTAGGTTTCCACATGAGTCTGGATATCCAGAGAGTGGGACTAAGTGATTATCTCCAGCCCACATATTTCTGGTCAAAAGTTATGTGTGACTATTAAGCAGACCCGGTTGGAATCAGAGTATGTCAACTTCATCGGGAGACAGCGGGCCCAGGACAGACTCCCATCGGTGGAAACTAGAGAGACCCACTGTCTGAAGGGATCCAAACCAGATATTTTATTAAATTATGAAAGCCCCCAAAAGAGAAAAAATAATCGCCTTTTCCAAATGTAATCATTAGATGTTGTTGAATGAAACATCTCCAGCTGCCACAAATGAAAATATATGGCCACTTGGCCATTATGAACCTAAATTCATCTTACCTAATTTTTCCAGATTTCTTGTGCCCTCATGAAAAGGTAAAATGTGTTCTGCTGTTTACTGATAACCTTGGGGAATACATTGCAATTAACCACCATTCACAACCTACACATAATTCCCTAGGCATAACTCCCTCTGTTTGGAAAACCTAGATTTACCCATGTGCTCCTTTTACAGACAGGAGATGTTTCCTACACACCCCACCCCCTTATTTACTGACCTCCGTCAAATAAATCTACTTATTTATTTTCTCGGTGACCCCTGGTGATTGTGTCTCCCCAGCTCTTGGATGAGATGCCAGTCCGATATGTCATCTGTGTTTTTCTTCAGCCTGAATTCTGGGAAGTGTTGCCGTTTCTCTTCCTGAACGTTTGCTTTGAAGATAAAGAGAGGATGTTCATCTCCCCCAAGAACCTCCCAGGGCGTTCCTGCCTGTCAGTCTCGTCCCTGCCTTGGGAAATTCCATCAGACAAACACGAGCCGCACTAACAACTCATCAGATGACAGGACTCAAAAGAGGAGAAGCCCAAGGAAAGCCCTTTGCAGAATCCTTTTTCTCTTTGATACCCAGGCAGTGATGTGAGGAAGGTGACTTGTTTTTACTAAAAACTCCCAGACCAATTTAGTAGATTTCAAAACCATGCTCAAGGACTCTGAGGTGCAGTGAAAAGCCCAGTGGTCTGACGACCTGGGTTTTGTGTCTGGCTATGCCACCGACCAGCTCTGTGACCTTGGACAAGTTACTTTGCTTCCCTGGCCTCTGGGTCCTCAGCCGGAAAATGGGAGAACTGGATGGAAGTTGTGGTTACTAACGTTTTCAATTATATTTTCACTCTTTTGTAAATTATATTCTTAACTGTTCTGTGCTCTAGTCTGAAAGAATTATGACTTCTAAACACACTGAACTTATTAAGCAGCAGCCTTTACTGTATTTCTCTTTTTTATTCATCAAAGCACATACCAGAGCCTCTGATCAACGTGACCGGTTAATCTTATTCCAGCCAAATACAGGATGTTTGAAATTTTGAAAATAGGCCGCAGATCCCTACTCCCATACTCACAGACCCCTAAAAATTCTAAGGATCTCAAACGGAGGAACAAATGAGCTAAAACATCTTTAGAGAAGCCTTCTGCTTCCAGTGTTCCAGAAAAGATGGTAGAACCACAAAGCCCCTATATTAGGGAACGAAGTGGCACAGAGCTGGTTTAAACAGCCCGAGCACAGGCTGCAGAATCGTAGGCCTCTGTCTGTCTTCTCTGTGGCAGGGGGGCCATTATGTGTCTCTGGGTGACATCTGTCCATGCTTTACCTCCACTTAATCTTGCCAGTAGCAGCATTCACTGAAGAGCTCAGATCTCTCCATCAACCTATACCCAAAATGATGAATAATAAACAACTCCTTCATCTTTTTGATGGTTCCTTTTACCAACTTCCCTAATACTTATGGATTATTCTAGACTTCAAAGGCAGATCATTAGAATTCATTTTGTATCCCTACTTTATTTTTTTAATACACAGATAGGGTGCCTACTATTTTCCAAGCACACAGTAGGTACATAATACATGCTTGCTGAATGTATGAACTAACCAACACATCTATAAAAGAACTCTGTTGAACATTTCCACAGAGTCATTTAACTCTCTCAACAACTCTGCAAGATAGTATTTTTCCCATTTCACAACTGAGGAAACTGAGGCTGAGATAGGTCCTGTGACTTGTTCAGCGTCATACAGCTAGTAAGTGGTGAGGTCAACATGAACCCAGGCCTTTGGTCTACACAGCCCGGGGCTGGTGCGCTACAGGGTGGCACCTCATGGACTCCTATTGTTCCTGCCTCTGGCGCTTCTGAGTGAGTTGACCCTCTCTGTCCTCCCTTGTCAACGCCAGCCACCCAGTTCGTCCATCCAACCCCCAGCTGTCTTCTGTTTCACTTACCATATTATTATGATTTTGGACCTATCTTGCCACCTGCTATTGTCATCCTGCAGCTTCTTATCTGAAACTGTGGATTCTTGTTCTCCCAGCAACTTGGACCCTGGAGCAGCTTCTCCCAAACTCTGCAGCAAGGCCTTTGCCATGTTCTGGTGGCTTGGTATTCAGAGCACCCCTGCATGGAAGGATCTTTGCTGTCTCTCAGTCTGTCCCCTCACTGCACTGACAAGACTGCGGTCTCTGAGGGAGGACGACCCCCCGCTCCCCTTCACCCCAGGGCATGTCAACCCTCCTCACTCGCATCCAAACACCTCCTTTAGCATGCAAACGGCCCATCCTAAAGGTCAACTTTGTCCTTTAGGACAGGCCAATTTGCTGGGTGATGTTGGATAAGTCACATCCCCAAGTCAGGTCCCCACTAGTCAGTGGAAGGATCTAATGTGATGGCAGCTTTGAATTGCTCTGATGAACACCCTTTCTTCTCTCCCCTGCCACCCTCCAGGCCACACTGTCCTTTGCTGAGCCCTCCCTCAGCCTAGGGACTACAGCACTTGCTCTCTTTCCCACATCAACTCTGGAATCCCAGTTCCTCAGTCTTACTGAACCAAGTAGTCCAAGAAAGCCACTGTCAGTCTCCTGACTCTGGCCAGAGCGTAAATCTCTCTCGACTTGGGACAACAAACTGCCAGAGAAACACAGAGTGTTGGGGTTAACGAGAGGCTGCGGCCCCAGGCCTGCCTGTGGGTTCTCTATCCTTGGAAACTGGATGTGGATGAATCCATCCCTTCATTACTACACTTGAGTCACTCCTGTCAATTTTGGAACCACAGGAGACATTATGCTTTCTCCCTCTTAGAACCAGGGGGATCCTTTTAGAACAACTGGCTCAATGCCTCCCCGGTTACCCCCACACCTCTGCCCGTTTTACAGATGAAGAAACCGAGATCCCTAAACCCCTGGATAAAAGGTTCCAACAGAGAACGCAACAGACAGTAAATAACAAATGCTTTTGGGGTGGGGTGATTGATGGTGGAGGTGTTTAAAAGCATTTCTTTCTCGCTCTAGGATAGACTCGCTAAAGACTCATGAGCCAATGGCCTCTCAGTATCAGTCCCCTTACGAATGACAAAGCCTGTGGCTCCCCTGCCCCTGTTGGTGCACTAGCTCAACTTTCAACACACCTGGTGCTGATGAGAGCACTGTGGCTCCACCACGTTGGGGCTGGCTGCCCCGAGACAAGGGCCATGGCTAGACTTCTGAAAAATAAGGTGTGATGGTGTTGAAAACACCCAGCCCAGGAAGAGAAAACCTGTTAGCCAAGTATTTCAGCTTCCTATAAAGTACCCCCATGGGCCTGTGCATGCCTCCTGCCCCCCACACATCACCCTGCCCCTTTGATTAAACTAATTTTATGCCCGTGATGCATTTTTATGGAAAGGAAATAATATCCCAAGGCTGGTATTTGGGGACAGACCTTCTGCCTCCTTACCTGGATTGCTAAGAAAAATCCAGGATTTGAACTCAGAAGAAATGAGACTAGGATCCTGGCTTTGACCTTAACTCAGTGTTCAACTTGAGGTAAGTCCTCCTAAGAGCTCTCTTTCATGATACATAAAATGGAAATGCCACAAAGTTGTTCATAGCAGTGTTGTGGGCACTGGAAGAATAAAGCCTGTGAAAGCTCTTTGCAAACCATAAAGTGCTGCTCAAATAGGGGTCATTAAGACCATACTTTTACTATAAGGACCTTCTGGGAAATTCATGTGCTCTAGGGGTGGGAGGATCTCTCTCTTTCAATGCTACTCAGCATACATGGACAGATGACTTGTTATAGGTCTAGCAGATCAGGGTGAGGCAGAAATGGGGCTGGTACAGGCCCTGTCCCATTCTATTAGTGAGTCCAGGGATGCCCTGAGTATGCACTGCCTCTTGAAGCAGTAAGTTCTTTGTCACTGGAGATATTTAAGCATGGAACAGGCAACCACTTAGCAGAGAAGCAATGCTGGCAATCTAAGCATCAAGTAGATGTTGGAAACATCAAGTGGATGACCTTTGAGGTTGCTACTTCTCTGGTTTTACAGAAAGGAAAGCTAGAGCTCCCTTGAGCAGGGCACATGGCTTGAATTCTGCCAGGGGGTCACCAAGGGCTTATGCTGATTCAAACGCAGGACACTGCAGGGCTCTCTTGGGGTCCATGGGTTCTTGCTGGGGGAGTGGGGGAGACATACACACAGTACTGACTGAGTGACCATGTAACAGAGAGGCGCCAGATGGGCAAGCCCAGTCCCATCTCATGGATGTCCACTGTGCACACTCTGCTGCAACTTGCCTTTCTCAGGGGTAGTGACACCCATGTGACTTGTCCACTCAGAAAGCCGTGGCTGCTTCCTTATGCCTGACACCCGAACTCCTCTACCTGATATCTGTGACCATCCAAGGATTGACCCCAGCTGACCAGCCCAACCAGCCAGACTGGGCCTCTGTCTCATGGTTACTCAACAAGCCATTGCTTTCCTTCCTGCTTGCCTCCCCACACCCAGAATGCCCTGCCCTACCTCCCCCGTCTCTGCACGTCAGAAGCCCCCCAATCCTTCTGGGCACAGATGCAATGCTTCCACCTCCGGAAACTCTTCCTGATTGCTCTCCCACAAATTCTTGACAAAAATGATTTTCTCCCCCTGAACTGACTTCATCTTTTCCTCTCTTGTAGGGCTTATTCTCTATGTCACAACTAATTGTGGGTATGTCCTGTCTCCCTTTACCAAAGTTCAAATCCCTCGAAACCAAGCTCCCTGCCCCTCTGTACTGCCACCCCCACCCCAGCACTCAGCACAGTTGCCAGAACCAGCAAGTGCCTGGCGTGCAGTGAGTAAATAAATGAATGCACTCCTACTTGCAAACACAAACCTCACCAGGAAAATGACTCGTGAATTCATTCTTCTCTCCCTGATGAAGAGTGCTGCATCTGGAACACAGACAGAAGATTTAAGGAACGTCAGAAAGTGGGATCACTGGACAATGGGTAACACAGAGATGGAAAGTCAATTGGTAACATGAAACCACATAATACATGGATCCGGATTAATCTCCAATTAACCACAAAACCCAGAATATATTTTCAAAAAAACAGTTATTGGGCATATCTAATAAAAACTATGCTAATCATGGGTTAATTTAACTTTTTAAAATTGTTTCATACCTAATTTTATGGGATATTCAAGCAAATACCTAGCCTCAAAGGGAGGAATGGGAGTGGCAGTGTGATGGTGTTGAAAACATCCCAGGCTAAGAAACAGAAGATGCGGGCTGCACGCTCTGCAGCCAGTTTGACGTGCAGACACGTCGGAAGGATGTGCTTCTGTGCCCTTCTGGCCTCCTATAAATCACAGTGGGGCTAGGTGCTCTCTCAGCTTAAAGAAGGTGTCCAGTTTTTCCCATCTGCCTTTTCAATGCCTTTGGCTGTTTCCCACTGACTTCTAACAGAGGCCCTCGGGGGCTGCTTGAACACTGGTCAACTTAACAGTAGCACACTGTTAGCTGAAGCAAGCTTAACGGGTGACAACTGTGAAATGGGAGCCCTGAGAAACGGAGAGGGCTCCCACCAACTCACAAGCCAGGGTCTGTCCTGCAGCTTTCATGTTGCAGTCACTGCGGGTCACAGCACAGGTTAGTCAAAGTCAGTGGTCCTGGGTGGGAGTTCTTTGCTCTGCCATTTTTTTTGTCTTTTGGAGCTTTCGCATTTTCACAGATAAACCAAGGTAGCCCTCTCAGCCAGGGCCCTGTGATTGTGCGTCAGCTAAGCGTCCACAGACATCCCCTGGCCTTCCCCCAGAATCTAGCAGCGAGCAGCAGCCATCTGCAGGAGTGGAAGAAAACCAGGAATGTCCCCACCCCTGCCACCCCCTGCCCAACGTAAATACAATGTTCATCCCTCAGAAGCAAGTAATCAGACATTCCCCAGGGTGGCCTGTAAATTCTTAACTTCTCTTTTTGGGAGGTAGGAAGAAAAGGAATTCCTACTGAATATTTATTTCTCTGTTTTTCTATCAGTGGGTGAATGTGTATTGAGAGAGAGAGAGAGAGTGTGTGTGTATAAGCATACTCCCCCAATCCCATGTCTTACACAACTAGGTATTTACACACCAGATGATCCCTGCAGGAAAAGGCAAGTCCCCAGCTGCTGTGGAATTTTAAGAGATCTTTCTGGAATGCCCTTATGGGATGTCTGGTTCTAATTGCCTCCATCAGCCAGAGCTGGCGAGCTGGCAGGAGCAATGAGAGGTGAAATTGAACAGATTCCAGTTCACATCAGACCCCCAGCCCTGCCAGAGTCCCCCCAGGGCCAGAAAAGAAAACAAATGTGGCCAAGGCGGTGGGTGTGGTGGAAAGAACACTCCACTGGAAGTCGGAAGGCCCAGACTCCTGGCCCAGCCCCGCTGCTAATGCCCTGCATGGCGTTGGACCCATCACTTTCCTTCCCAGCCAGGCCTCCAGTTTCCTTATCTGCTAAATGAGCAGTGAGAACTGGCTGGTCTCCAAGACCCCTTTCTGTAATAGTCTGAGATTCAGGGACAGAAATGTCAAGCTCTCATTGTGGAGGTAGAGGAAGGGGGGAATTTTCTTCTGAACTTTAAAATCAGATGCTCTGCATTTTTAGATCTTTAAGAAGAACGGAGGAAGGAAGAAGATTTCATTCCCACCCATAACCTAGTCCCTGGCCAAAACCCCAGCCCATCCCTTCCTCTCTCCTTGGCTCGGGGTGGCTGGAGGTCTAAGCACTGACCTGGCCAGAGAGGAGACAGTATTCCATAGTTCCTTGGTGCCCCCTGTAGGTGGAAATGGCAGTCACACTGAAACGGGAGCTGCCCAGAGAGCCACCTCCTTCCCAGCACTCCAAAGCTGCTTCTACTGCAGAGCCTCTGATTTTAGAGGCAGACAGCCCGAATTGGCCCTTAATTCAAGGTAAATTTCTCTCTGTTTTAAGCCTATTGTTTTATGGCTCAGAATAAAATCATTTAACTAATAGCTCCAACAGGCTGGGGAGATGAGCACAGTACAGCACGGGTTACCAGATATCAAATATCAAAGACTTCCAGTTCAACATCCTGTTCTTACGATGCCCCACCCCTCCGACCTCCTTGTCCTCTAGCCTCTGAAGCTCGTGCTTGCACATCTAGAGTGACTAGGAGTTTATTTCTTTTCTGTGTCAGCCTCTGTGCATTAGGAATTCTGTTTGGCTAGTAGTAACAGTCTTAATCACAGTAACTTTGTCAGTTCCAGGGTTTATTTGCTTACCTAAATGACATCTGCAGATGGGCTGCAGTCCACAAAACCATCATCCATCCCTAGAGCATGAATTTCTCATTGGCCCTGTCTCTGCATGGGCCAACGTGACCACTGAAGTCCCAGCCATGAGAGTGCCTTCCAAAGAAGACAAAGAGGAAGGGCCCAGTTGACATGGGGCTCTACCCAGTAAGCCAGCCCCCTTGAAGTCCCTCCTAATGACTTCTGCTTGCATCTCTTTGGCCATTCCAGCTTCAAGGATGGCTAGGAATGTAGTCTCATTGCCACCCTAAATAAAATCAGTATCTGATACTAAGGAGGAAAGGGGAAATGAATATGGGTCAATAACAAATAGACTTTGCCATACCACCCACATGTCTTGAGAGAAGCAATGAATGGGTGTGTAGCTATGCAGTTGTCTCTTGTGGGCACCAACTTCCCCCTGTCTGCAGAGAAGGTAAGGAACTCTTGTGTGCTGGCTCACCTGGGAGTGTTCACCTGATCCAGGAGAACTCGTTTCCTCCTCACCCAAGACCAGACTCCTGCCAAGCTGGTGGGGAAAGATGGTATCTGCCAGATCACTCTGTCTTGCACATGATGCCAGGCAAGTAAAACCTTCAACTTCCTCTGAGTGAGGCCTCTCTCAGGTACTTTCTCTAGAGAGAACTATGCCAGCTCACCTACGATAACCCAAGCCCAACTCCAGACATGCCTCCCAGTGCTCCCTGCCAGCTACAGGACCGGTGAACAACTTCCCAGCAGACTCCGGTGGCTTCATTCCAGCCCCCCATCCTGTGGGGGAGATCTTCAGCCCAGGGGTGGGTGCACCCACCTCTCCAGGGAGAGACATTGCTTTCTCTCTATTGGTGCTGCTGAGAGTCAAAGCCACCCATCAGTTGGAAAAGCAAACATTTAAATGTCATATTTAAAATTGTAGATATGGAACACAAACCAAACTGACCTGGCCCTGCTATCTTGGCCCAGCTAACTCCTTAATTAGCTGGCCTCTGGTTTTCTGATGTCAGGTGCTCCTGGTCCTCCAGGCTTGGAGGGGAGGCTGGTTCTTCTGTTGTTCTCAGTCCGTGTACTGTTTGGTGAACATGAGTTTCTTCCTCCTCGAGAGACCCACAGGTCTTCCCTGATGTCATATCCCTCCTCCTCAGACTGCTGCAAGGCCACTTTCTGGTGAAGGAAACTGAGACGCAGGAAAGGTTACCTGTGATAGTTGTCTCTTACACTGGACCAAGGTGTGCAGGGGAGAAGAAGGGCCCAGTGCAAGGGAGGAGAAAGCTGGGGGCAGCACAGTGAGCGCCATTTGGGGAACCATTTCCCAAGTCTCCTAGGGGGGCTTCAGCTCTTACTATGGGTCTCAATCAGCACTTTTTTGTTTTATTTCAATGGCCATCTGCGTAACTCCATAACTGTATTGATTGTTGTATTAAACTTCATTCTCTTTATAGAACACCACTTTAAACAGGTTCCAGTTTTTGCAACCCTTGTTTGACATGGTCTAAAAATACCTATTCTTCCTTCCTGTCACTTTCATCCATTCAGTTCTCCCATGAGACTGAACGTGTACGAAGAGAGAGACTCTTAACTACACAATCAGAGCGGGATTTCCCTTTAAGATGGAGTTTCCAGGAATGAACTGTGCTTAAAAGCAGAGACCACCTCTTTGGGATTGTGAGGAAGAGAAATAATCAGCTTCAATTTGTTGAGAACCATTTATCATGAATGCTCTGAAACTATGTCTGTTTTAGATCTTTTCTCCAGTATAATTCAGTTATTGCACATATATCATGGAAGGTTCCTAGACTCCTGGGCTGAGCAGACAGCCCCCCAGAGGCCAGCTTTTCCATTTCTCATAACCTACTTAGGCAAAGACAGAGTGTCGTTTTAGCACTTTGCTAGTTGGTATTTTTTAAAGTTTTTTTGTGTGCTGTTTAATGCTAGATATTTAATACCTTTGAATACTTAAAAACCTAATAGCAAGTTGAATTATCACTGCTTTGAAGCCAGGAAAGCTAAAAGAAAGGCTTTTAAAAAAATGATTTGGTGCATGTTCCATCTCCAGTTCAAGGCGGAAGGAAGAATTTGAGTCCCATGACTGCATCACATTGACAGCGTGACTTCTTCCTAGCATGTCTGTGTATATTGAAATTATTATTGAGAAAACTTGGCTAGGTCTCTCTTTTCTCAGAAGCTCAACTCTGATGGCTCCAAAGCACAAAATCAGAGTAGCTGAAATGGGGCAGCAACTTAGTTTGAACAAACCATTTCAGTCCCTGGACGACTGCTTTGCTTATAAAACAAGGGTCGCGTCCCCCAAAGAACAGTGCAAAGTCGCTTGGAAATGTACATGGAAAATGTAAACAAGAATGTATCTGCAGTAATCTCTTAATATCTACATGGAGATTATGTGTTTAATAAGCACTGACTGGAAGTTTCATCTGCATTGTGTTTTGTCCTAGGTGCACAGGATACAGTTCATGTTGGGACCACTGGTGTTAGGGTACAGAAGAGGGTAAATTTAAACCCCAGTCATGAACTTGAAGATATATATTTTATATATATATATATATGATATGATAAGCAAAAAAAGGGGGGAACAGTGGATATGTTAATAATATACTGATATTTATACAAAAAAGGAAAAAAGAGTAGGGATACAGATATATGTACTCACTTACATTGTATCCATCACGACTGTATCTGAACGGAGGCACAAGGAGCTGGTAACATTGTTACCAGGAGAGGGGTAAGAGGTGGTAGGGGGAAGGGGCAGGAGGGAGAACTTCTACTTTATATCATTGGTGCCTTTTAAACTTTAAATCATGAGAATATATTGCCTATTCACAAAAGAATAAATAAAATTTAATTTAAAACACAGTGCAACCTATTTGGTGGAAGGTCAGGGGTTCAGAGACCTGGAAGCAGGAGAGCAGTAGGACAGAGACGGCACAGTTTTAAAACCTGGCTCAGCCAGCCCAGCTGATGGTCGTGACATCGTTTGACCTCAGACTGTGTTCTTCCTGCCACCCAGAGCCCACTCGAGGGCCCAGGCCAGTGTGTGTCCAGGAGTCACAAGCTCGTCTTATTTCTTCAAGCAAATGATGAAGTATATCGGTTGCTGGCTGGCATGTCATGCTTTTCGAGCAAAACAAGAATGCTTATGTCCGTGTCTAGGACCACACAGCAGAGGGTTGTAGACCAAGCAGAGGGCATCCCAGAAGCAGGTCAGGATGGGGTGGGACTGGAACGCATGTGCTGCGAGGGAGAGTTGAAGCCTGGAGACAAGGGCTTGAAAAACCAGAAGCCCTGTCTCCAGCTGTCTGAAGGGAAGCCGGAAGACAGGCTAGATGAAAGCCAAGTGGAACGTGTGTCCCGGGCAAGCTGCAGAACTCTGTGAGCCCCTTTCCTCATCTGCAGCATGGGGACAATAACACCCACAGCCAAAATATCCCTGGGGCTTTCTTGTTGATGTCATAATGCGAGCAAGATGTCTAGCACTAATATGCATTCTGCAGAGGTTTCTGAGCCCTGTGCCCAGCACATGTAGTTCCAGTCAAAGAAGTCAATTCACTCAGAATGGTCCCAGTGGGTGAAAGGTACAGGAAAATAGACTTGGGTTTCCATTAGCAAAGGCTTTCCTATAGGCAGAAATGTTCAAAGACAGAGCAAGTGTCTCTTGATGGGCATTGTTGAGATAACAGTACTTTATAGGAAGAAACTGAAGCCTCTACCTTTGGAGTCTCTAAGTTCACCACAAAAGAGGTGGGATCAAAGGACCCTGGGCCCCATCTCAGAGGTTGTCCCTCTGGGGCCCTTCCACCCCACTCTCTTCTGTGTTCCAGTCCCTCCTCCAGCCGGTGCAGCTCCCAGAAAGGCTCAATTAAGAAGGCATTTCCAGACCTCTCTGCGGCTGGCACCGCCACATATTTTGCATTCCCTGCCTCTGCTGCCCTGAGCCATGAGGTGTGTGTGTCTGCCTGTGTGTGTGTCTCTTATCTACCTCAGGAGGAAGGACAGCGGTCTTGTGACTCAGCCTAAGAGGGATTTATTTGTCCTTTGACCTCATGATTCCAGCTGGTGGAACCTTTCTCCAGGTTGTAGTGATGCCCATGAGAGTGTCTTCTTAGAGTGAATGTCCTTAGCTCTGCTTTGACTGCCCAGGACTTCTGAGCAGGTACAGTTCTGGGTCCAGGGATATTCCAGAATAAATAAGGTCTGATCCCTTCTCCAAAGGCGACCACAGTCCAATGGGGGTGACAAACAGTTTTGCAAGTAACTCTCACACCAGAGGAGCTGTGACAAATGCCACAGGGAACTAAGAGCCATGGAAACCCAAGGTGACATTAAGGAATGATTGTAAATGTGAGATATGGTAATGGTAAGTGATTATGCTAAAGAGAAAACAGTCCTTATCAGTTGGGGATGCATGCTACTATCTACTCTAGAAAAAAAAATTCTTAAGTGTTTTCGGGTGAGACATCTAGGATTTGCTATAAAATATTCCAGGAAAAAAGTTGAGGAATAGATGAACAATTTGGCAACACACTGACAATTGTCATCATTGTAGCTGGTGAAGGATACAAAGGAGTTTGTTATATCATACTCTCTACTTTTGTCTATGTTTGGAAAATTCCAGAATAAAAAGTAGAAAGGAAATCAGTGATTAATTCTGACATGAAGCGTGCAGGTCAGGAACAGCTTCACACAGTAGGTGAGGTTGAAACCGGGGTTAAAAGATGAGTCAGAGATTAGGAGTGAGTGGGACGGACATGATTTACAAGCTCTCGTTGGCTTTATTTTTGTCTGTGAATCCTGTTCTCCTGGGTTTTCATACCAACGAAAGCATTTCCCCTTCCAGGGTGTGACCCGCCCTTGTTTCAGACACCCCTTGGGGTGGGGCCGTGCATGAGGACTTCTCTGGCTGCCAGAGCTGGAGCTGTCCTGGCCCTGACCAGGTCCGCACCCCCTCCCCCAGGAGACTGCCCCCTCCTTCCTCCTCTCCCCCTCCAGTGCCCCGTCTGGGGAAAATTATCCCAGCTCCAAGTAGTAAATTTAAGGCCTTGGCAGTCCTCCTACAGATGACTCCCAAATTATCCCATTCCAAGGGTGGGAGTGGGGGAGGCCAGAAGTTCAGGCCGGAGGCATGAGCCGCCCGTCTGAGAGCTCCGGGCGCCATCTGCTGGCGGAGAGTAGCAGCCAGCGTGCAAGGGGAGGCAGAGGATGTGCAGGAATTGGCCCCGGGATAGGAAGAAGGTTGGTCTCAGATTTCTGATAATAAAGGGAATTCACTGTGTCACAGATACCAGACAGAAAAGAGAAGAAACAGTATGTGTGTGTGCATGCACGTGCGTGTGCCTGAGTTTGTGCGTTTGTGGATTTATACATTTTATGCATGGTGACTGACAGCATGCTGGGCTGTGGGTATTTTGGAGGGTGTGTTGGGATGATGTGCATGCTGTCATTGTTCCTTAGGGTGAATATTTGGGCCTGTCTCCAGAGTAAAAAGATAGTAAATAAGAAGGTAATCAGGCCCAGCTTTATTCCCTCCTAAGGGAAATTTCCAGATGTCCTCTCATCACTAATCCTCAGCCCTAACATGGGTGATGCATGAGACTCAGCTGACTGTATGTTCAGCTGGGGAAAGTGAGACACAGCATGATCAGGGCCTGTGAGAACATTGGTTTGACTACAAGCATCAGTTAACCTGGGATAAAGACCTGGAAGTCATTCAGTTCATCCTTACTATTTTGCAGAGAAGGAACCATGAGTTCAGTGAACAGAGAAGCAGAAGAGAGACCCTATTAGATTATCTTTACAGTCCTTCTCCATGAGTTCTGATGGACAACCCCCCACCCCAGTATTTGTGCCCAGGGGATCCTGGGCAGCTGCTTCCCTGCCCTGCCCCACCTCTGCCTCACCTCTTCTCTACTATTTTCTCTCCTGAAAGAATTTCCTGACCCATAAATCTTGAGAGATTTATTATTTCCTGAGGCATCTATTAGCGGGATAATGGAGCTTCACAGCCCCGGCCTCCGACCCACACTGGAGTCACAGCTCGAGACTGGGAGCAGAGTTTCTCCCGGATGGTGGAGGGGAGGACACCAGCCTTCCATCCACCCCCAGAGGGGCCACCAACGTCACTACTTACTTTTCCTGGCTTCCAAGTAATGCTGCCGGAACAACCAGCTCAGCAGTTTCTCTCAGCCCGTGGTGAGAGAAGCCACAAAGCCTGAGACAGAGAAGGGCTTGGTTCCTCTCCTCACCACCTGGAAGGAGGAGGGGCCTGCGTCTTCCTGCCTGCTGGACTCTTTCTTCTCTCTAAGATGGCTGCCTCTGACTCTGGTCTTTTCCACTCCCACGTGAAGAAAATCTTCCTGAAATATAGCTTACCTCAAAATCCTGCTGGTAACACCTCCTTTTTGCCTCTAGGATAAGTCCAGACACTTTTACAGGGTCTTCAAGCACCTCAAGACATGACCCCATATTCCTCCAACACTGTCTCTTCATGTCCTCACGTGTGCGCTGAGCTCTCGCCACACGGGTCCCTTCCCCGTTTCTCACCCTGCCCTGCGTGCTGTTCTGGGTCTCCACAGGCCATACTCACAACTCCTGCAACCTCAAATGCTCTTTTCCCTGTCTCCAAATGTTGAAATCCTTTGTTTCCCAAAGCGCTATCTCAAATGCCACCTTTTCCTGGAAGCCTTTGGAGACCTCCTCCCTCCAAACTCAACAGAATCTCCTTTCAGTTTCCCAGTGGTGTGTTTGGCTTATACCTTTTAAGGTTCTTGTAGACTGCTCTGTTTTGCAGCCCCTGGTTTCCATGGATTATTCCGCCTGTCAGATTCTGAGTCCTGGAGGGCAGGGGCAGTGTCTGCAGATCTTTCCCTCCCTCTCTCTCTCCTGTCCTCCCCCCACCCAGAGACCCAGCACTGCTCACAGCAGCAAGGATGTTCTCAGGGAATAGTGGTGGAATTGAATTTCCAAGTAACTTATAAATGATATTCATATAATCCAATATTTTTACTTTTCCCATCTCTGTTATCCTTCCTCAGGGCAAATTAACCCAGAAAAGCAACATTACTTCAGAGAACCCAGACAAACTTTTCCCTGCTGTCATGCTGTCTCAGAAGAGCATGTGGCAGGAAGCCCTAGTGTTCTGGAAGCAGCTGTGCTGCGGGAGCCCCAGCTCCTGACATGCCCACCCCAGACTTGGGACCAGCAGGCCTGGTGCCGTGACTGTCCTGAGGGAGATCACATTCTAGAGCCAAGGACATCCACTCAGAGGAAAGTCACCTGAGCCCTCAGAATTAATCCTGGAGAGCTCCAGGAAGGACTCTCAACATGGAGAGGGAGGGTGTCCTGACAGCTTTGGTTCCCAGATGGGAGCTGGACACAGGATTTTAGTCCTGGCTTTGGTGTAACCAGCTCTCAGACCTGGAGCAAGCTCCTTCCCTGTCTGCGCAATGAGGGGGCTGGCCCAGGTCATCTCTACAGCCTCTGCGAGACTGACACTCTGGCATTACAATAAGGACACATACGGGGCTAGTAGGGCTCTTCACTTGAAGACCTTTACACATTTTGTCTCTTTAGTCTTAATAAAATTAAGTTACCCAGAGTTATGTATAAATCAAACTGCTTTGGTCATCTAAATTTTTATTAAGAACTTGTAGCCAATAAATCATTCCTTTTCTGACACTGAGATTATTGATAGTTGCCATTTCATGTAGGGGAAAAAATGAGATGTGAAAAGAATACATATATTTGGGATCAAAATTTGGTTTCTTTTAAATAATTTCTATATATTTTTTCTGATTCTAAAAATGATACACATTCATTTTAAGTAAATATTGGAAATATAGAAAATTATAAAGAAGAAAATAATCACTTAGAATCCTACCATGAAAATATAGTTAATACACACCTATGTATTAACATTTTGTTACAGACTTCTCAGATCTCTTTCTAGACACATTTTTGGATATATTTTTGCAAAACTATTATCATGTGAGAGGTCTTATTCAGAAACCCTGGATTTTTGTGTAAGAAATAATGTCTGTCCACACCTATAATATTCTATGGTGTTATTTTTAATGGTTTGTTTCGTAGTATTCATCATGTAGATACACTGTATTTTATTTAAACAATCCCTGGCAGTCTGATAAATGCCCTATTTTCATGCATTTGTCTAATTATCTTCTTGGGTTCTGTCCCTAGAAATAGAATTGCCAAAAGATAGGGACTTTCTAAAGGTCTCTGATGTTGGTCCCTGCTGCGACCAAGTCACTCAGCCTGCCTCCGGCATCCCCAACATGCTGCATGACGGGATGTCAGAACCGGAAGGGACCTTAGGCATGAACATTTACAGATCATTTAACAGATGGGAAAACAGAGGTCCAAAAAGGACAAGAGCCTTTCTGCAATTCCCAAAGGGAGTTGACAGCAAAGTCAGAGCAGAGTCCCAGCTTCCAGCCTGGCAATCTCTTCCACATTTCACGGCCTCCCTTAAACTCAGGGCCAGGTGTTGCATGGATTTGAAGCGAGCCTTGCAGGGTTTGAACGATCTACGCAGCAAACCTGGGCAATTACTGAGCTGGCATCCACATCAGATAAATGTCTGAGCTAAATGCCCGTATTAAACATGATCCGAATCAACTAGGACACCAACTGTCCATTATCCCAACAAACAGAAATCCTCTGCTATGGCTAAGATTTTGTTTTTTGGTTTGAGGGGTGGGATTGAAATGCTGAAAAACACCTGCACAGACTTGGTCTCCCATAGAATAGTGTTTTGGGGAGAATGGTATGAACTGGCTTGAAGACTTGGGGATTTAAATGTTCTCATTAAAATGAAATACCGGCCCAATGTTTGAATCTTCCAGGGTGGGTGGTAGGCCAAGCCCCCGTCTTGGCTATGGCCTCTCAGGCACTGCGGCCAAATAACCCATGTCTGTCCTAGGTAAGTTCCCCACAGCTCCAGAGAAAACCTTCCGTGGGGAACAGAGTGGGCTGGGGAGGCCCTGCTTATGCTAACGAGGCACTAAATTAGTGCATTACATGCCTCATTTAGCACAACTGTGCAAAATCTAAAAGTACTAATAAATTTTCTTTCTGGGGTCAAGAATCATAAAAGGATAGATGATCAACCATTAATTAGCAGAGAAATTAAAGCTTGATGGCTTCTGTTCTATCCTTGTCTTCTCTCAAACGGCACAATTTGTTCCAAACGCTTTTTGCAAAGCGGTCTTTCTTAGACAGAAAAAAAATGTGGCATCGGCCAAAAGAGGGGCTTCCCATCCTCTATGGCTCTTAGGGCAGCGAGACTTACGCAGAGGAGACTGTTTCAGAAGATCAGCACTGGGCCTTTGATCAGAAGAGAAGAATCTTGCCTTCCTTTACTCACTTATTTTTTTTTTCCCTAATACCTTTAGTATAAAACATGGCATATCCTTAGAAAAGGACATTCATCCACGCAAGGGTCTCAATGACATTTGAGTTTTGCCAGGTGCTGCAAAACAGAGACCTCTAGGATGAAGAGAACTCAGTCTTCCTTTTGAATGACTTCCAGTGACTATTAGGAATAAATCTCTTAACATTTCATTGCTCCTTTGTTCGCTCCTTTTTAAAGTATTTTATGTATTTACAGAAAGTTGAGCATGGGTTTTAAAGTAATTCCTAGCTGAAAGTCTCAAGCCTGCTGGAGATCTCTGCCAGTCACTGCACCCGCTGGGTATAAAGCAGGGTACTTGGTTAAGAAACAAAGTGGTGTCCTGAGCAACGTTATAAATGTAACTTTTCAAGGCTGTGGTGGGAGGGGCAGATGAGTGTCCCCAGAGGGCAAGGGAAGCCCCTGAGGCTGTATCCTCCTGTCTGCCAATAAACGTAAACAAAAGCTGAGAGGAAGGTTCAGCTTGTTTGAATCCTCCTAGCGTGTTTCGTGTTTCAGCTATGGCTTTAGAGGTTATAAATACACCCAGATGTTTTAAACTTTTCCCCTGTTGTATCTAATCACCAGAACAACTGGGGCTTTTGCGCCTCTCCTCCCCTACGCTGCAGGGACATGCAGAGAGCCTAATTAAAAGGGATTTCCTTTGTTTCCCTAATAGCTCCCAGCCCTGGGGAGCCCAGAGCATTTGGTCAACTGCAGAGACTCTAACGTTGAAGGCCCCACATGTGGGAGCTCCATCATCAGAGCCTTCAAACGCAGATTAGACACCCCTCACCTCCCCCCACCCCCACCCCCTCAGGGAATGGATGGGCTAGAACCAGAGATGCTACAGGACAGGAGTCACTGATTACCGGGAAGCATCATCTTGTGTGACTCTACCACGAGCCAATGATTGCGAGTTGCAGGATGGACCCTGTCTAAGTGGAGGGTCACTTACAGGAGCTGCTGCTGGCCGCCCATTCTTTTTGAAGGATCCCATTCCCTCCTCTCAGCCCTGGGGAGCCCAGAGCATTTGGTCAATTGGAGAGACTCTAAGTGGAAGGCCCCACTTGTGGGAGTGCCTGCCTCTGAGCGTTCAAATGCAGATTAGGCACTAATCTGCCTGGCTTTAGCATCCTCCCCCCCCACCCCGCCCCTTCTCTCCAACCTCCAGCCACTGCCTAGTTCTGGCCCTGCAATTCCTTGATTTGATCTCTCTCCTTTCAGTCTCTGTTGCTTGTTGGAATCACTGTACAACTGCTCTTCCCAAGCACAGAGCACGCCACTCCCTGGCTAGAAATCCTCCCCCCCGTTCTCTCCTGCCTCCAGAATCAAGGGCACAAGTGCAAAGCTGCAACCTTCTGGGCTTAGCCCCATCTCTCACCAGTCCCCACTCTGGTCACACTGGATCTCTTGCTCTCCCTGAGCACCACCTGCCTTTGTCCTCGCTGTACCTTCTACTTGCAAAGTGCATCCCACAGTTGGGCCTAGAAAAATGCAACTCACCCCTCAAAACCAAATCAGGTGGCCTCTCCAGGGTACAGCCTTCCTGGGCCTCTGCAGGCAGGGTCGGCCTCCATTTTCCATGTCCTACTCTGTTCAAATGATCTCTGGGTGTGTTTTCTCTCCAGACTCTGAGCTCCATGAAGGAGGGGGCACTCTCATGCCTCCTCTCCTGGACACAGTGTCATCACCTCTCTAAGTATTGTATAGGTACGTGGTGACATTGTATTTTGCTATTTCACAGGAATTTCCTAGGTTCCTGAAGGCAACCTCTAACTTCAATCACCAGACCTATTTTCCAGAGTACTGCAAGTTAGATGTTAACTTCCAAGTGTCCACCAAACTGTCCATGAGGCCTAGCAGGGCATGAGATCCCTAAAGCTCGGACTGCCACTGGACTATACATCTCCCTTTCCCCATCATTCCCACTCAGGGGACACCTGCAGAACAGGCCAAAACTGAGCTCTTTGAGTAGGGCCAAGGAACACCCAAGCTTGGGAGGGATGCAGATAAAAAAAACATACTGCCTGGACCCCATCTCAGACCAATTAATCACAGTCTCTGGGATGGGGTCCAGGCCTGAGTGTTTCTAAGCTCCCAATGTACAGCCAAAATTGAAAATTACTATTTTAGTCCAAAATAGTGGGACCCTGGCAACTCACTCGTGAACTCTCATGAACATAGACAAAGTAGTCCTTCTTGGAGAGTTCTGTAAAATACCAGCACTTTCCATCTACTTGAAGGAGTCAAATAGAGTTTAGGTGGCTTCTTTATCCAAAATGAGCTGACCTCTTGGTCCCAAAATGGCAAGCAGAGGCATCAAGAGAAGGTCCTGCACACTGGGGCTATTCAAAACCACATAGGACCTGGGATCAAAGGCTGGGGTTCAGACTCATGCTCAACCACTTACTGACTGTAGACAACTCTGTGTGCTGTTTTCCTCATCTATAAAATGGATTTGGCACTAATTCCTACTACATAGTATATTGTGAAGATTGGATAAGAGCTGTGAAGGCATTCTGTAAACTATAAAGGGCAGCTGTTAACTGTTGTTATTTTTGGTGTTATTATTATACATTTCTGAGTTCATGGAAAGTATTTTAGGGCCCGTGTCTGATTCATATCTACACCCTTTGCACTAGACCCCTGTGCCTGGCTCCTGTGCTACCCAGAGTGTATGTTGAGTATGTGAATGAATGAATGAGGTTAAGAATAAACAAACAAGTGAATGGAGTTCTGTGTCCCAAAATCCATACACCAAAGCTCTGCAAAGCAGAGACAAAGCTTATCCCCTCCCCTACCTCCCAGCCTTCAGCTGCCATGACCCACATATGGAGCAACTTAACAGAGAAGCAAACAGCTGGGGGCCAGAACTACCCTGGACCTAATCCCAAAGCTCAGGAAATGTATATATCTTTGCAGTTTCCACTGTTGTCCTCATGCCCCTCCATCTACCGAGCTGCTAACAGCAGGCGGGGACTGGCTATGGCCACATGGACAAGGACAGGGGTCAGAGCAAGGAACATGAGGAAATGGGTGGCCTCACCCAGGCCACTAGTGCCCTGAAGTGAGAGAGCAGACTGAGCCCCCATAGCCCCGGCCCATGGGCAGAGGCCGCCAAACACAGAGCCAAGGGACAGAGCCTCTGGGCTCTGGGAACAAGAGCACTGGATGTGGAGTCAAAAGACCCAGATTCAAGTCCAGGGGCCACCACTCATCTTCCGTGTGGCCTTGGGTGAGTCACCTGATCCTTTTGTGAAAAGGGGCTAATAACTCCTGTGTCACAGGGTTGTGAGTGGTAAGTGGAAAAAATATTTCTGGAAACTCCTAGCACGATGCCTGGCTTTAAACATTCATTCACTCATTTGTTCAACAAAATTCATTTATTGTGACTTACCAAGTCCCCGACACTGTTCCAGGACACAGGGCACTCAGGAAATCCTTCCTCTCTTGTTTCCTTCCTTCCTCCTTTCCTTTTTCTCAGAGTAGGAAGAGGACGTGGGTGTCATTTGGTTTAAACCTAAAGGCATGAACCAATGAAACTACAATTGTTTTTCTTAAGAGAGTGTCTCCCCCAGCACACGAGAGAGAAGACAGAGCAGAGAAATGTGCAAATACACACTTATTACCTAGATAGAAAAGCGTACATATCTTCAAGATGACTTTTCTCAACAGGCTGGGAAAAGACAAATGGAATTAGAACCTTTGACTGAAGGAGCCGGCTCTTCCCCAGAGGAGACCTGTGGGGCCAGATGTGTGCGGACAGTCTAGGAGGGCTGGGAGAATTTGAGGCGCTTCTTCGTATTCCGAGTTATCTCCCATTTCCTTTGGGAGCCCCGGAGACACGGCCTTCCCAAAGCAGCCTCCGAGGTGGCCTGTGAAGCTTTTGTCCTTGGTAGCAGAGAAATTTCTGCTTCAGTGGTTCCAAACAAGGCTTGCATTAACTCCGGGCCTGTGAGGAGAGCACGTGCAACAAAACCCAACACCGCGTCCCAGCCCTCAGACAAGCACAGAAACAAATGGTGCAGGAATTTTTCAGAATAGAATCATCCGCTCAATGTCACTGCATACATTTACCTACCTCAGTGCCTATTCAGGGCCCCCTTTAAAGGGGGCTATCAATAGAGATGGATCAGACAACATCTCTATGGCAACACCTCCGCTGAAAAATGATGGCAGCCACAGCAAGAGGAGCGATGACCATTTTTGAAAAATATACACAAATACAACACTACTCACCCCGAAGGGCCCTTTGGCTCCCAGGACATAAGGCTGTGTTTAAGACAATAGCGCAGGAGCTCATGACAAGACTAATTAAGGGTCCAAGGGGAGCATGCAAACTCAGGACCCAAGAGTTTGCACAAAGAATTAAGACCTGGGGCTTCGGGACACTGAAATTTGTCAACAAAATTAACATTCCCTCCTCTGGAAACTCTCAAGCTGAAGGAGTTTACGAGGACCTTGTTTTAAGTGTCCAACTTGGAGGGAATTGTTTGAGAGGGAGTGAGAGATGGCAAAATCAAATAGTAGCCACCACCAGACCCTTAAACAGAATATTAAACCCAGCCGAGGGTCGGAGCCCTCCTTCTGGCCTCACAGCTGCCCTCCGTCTCTGACGCCTTCACAAAGTGGGATTTGGGGACAGAGTGGCCTTCGCCACCTTAAAATTAGAAACCTGTAGGGACTTTGTGGTTTAAAAGGCTGTGGTGGGAGAAAGCCCAAAATGATACTCCTCATAAGAACAGCCATCACCACCGCTACCACAGTAATACAGTAATAATAATAACACAGGAGAGACGTGGGTCCCATTTACACAGGTACCTTCGGGTCTTGTATCTGGAATGCTTTAGAAAGAAATGGTCTCAGCAAAGCGGTTTTTCCAACTGTTGGAAGTAATCAGAGAAGGAAAAAATGTTCCTTCATCAGTTGCTTTGTGTGTCACAGAAAAGAAGCGTACACAGACGCCAAGACCAAGGTCTGGGAAGCGGGAGCGGGGCAGGGCGGGCAAGGCTGTTTCCATTTTCCCCACTGACTCTCCCCACGACCTTAGGCGAGTCATTAACCTTGCTTGCCTTTCCAGCTCCTGCCATAAAACGTGAAGCACTTGCTGACGTTAGATGAAAGATCCCCGGGCCCGAGCAGAGTTTATATATAGCGCCCTTTCTAGCCGACACGTGCAAGAAATTAGCCGCAGCAGGCGGGAGCTGGGGCATGAGGGCCGCGGCTCACCGCGCGCGCCCGCGTGTGTGGATTCTGCGCTTTGAACCGCTTTCTTTTAAGAAACCTCCTCGGAGGAAAGCGGGCTGCGGCCGACAGCTCCTGTCATCTGCGCTGTTGTCTGGGGGATAGGGTCCGGGTCGCCGCCCTGTCAGGCCCTGGGTTCGTCTGGATGCCGGTGCGGGGACCGTTCCACCCTCTACCGGCCCTCTACCCGGACCCCCACGAGGACTGACTCTTTCTGCTTTGTTCTTTTTTTCTTTCTTTCTTTCTGTTTATTCTTTCAAAATGTATACTCCTTTTAGGCAGCTGCAAGAATTTCTATGATAATCTGCATTCTAATTTTTAAGAGCCACAATAAAAACCTCTCTTCTTTCCTATATTAAGTCAGAAGTTCTTGAAATCAAACACATACAAATTACATCAATAAAATCAGTCTTTTCTAGGACCTATACTTCAAAACAAATACCTCTTACAGAATTTAAAAATTCTATTAACATAGTTAAAATACATATTTTATACCTGTTTGAGAGATAACATTGATTTCTCTATTTCACTTATATATAACCAATACATATTAGTTATAGTTTCTGCAAAAAAAGCATGAATAAAAACTTAAAACATTTAATTACATTTAAAAGAATAACACTAAAGTTCAAAAGTAATATAATTTTGCTTACTCTATGAATTTTCATTTTATTTTAATAAATTCTCTCTCCAACATTATCACTGTCATAAACAGTGCTGTCATAAACTGTATTTGTTTTAAATGGCTGATACTACATTTTATTAAATGATTTTGGGCTTTTAGAATGTTACTTTTTTGCCGGGCACGGTGGCTCACGCCTGTAATCCTAGCACTCTGGGAGGCAAAGGCAGGTGGATCGCTTAAGGTCAGGAGTTCGAGACCAGCCTGAGCAAGAGTGAAACCCCGTCTCTACTATAAATAGAAAGAAATTAATTGGCTAACTGAAGATATATACAGAAAAAATGAGCCGGGCATGGTGGCGCATGCCTGTAGTCCCAGCTACTCGGGAGGCTGAGGCAG
>CAUYRT010098212.1:0-14261 GCA_963574885.1 Lepilemur ruficaudatus
CAATTAATTTCTTTCTATTTATAGTAGAGACGGGGTCTCGCTCTTGCTCAGGCTGGTTTCGAACTCCTGACCTTGAGCTATCCACCCGCCTCGGCCTCCCAGAGTGCTAGGATTACAGGCGTGAGCCACCGCGCCCGGCCCAGAATTCACTCTTGATTCTTTCCCTTGAAATGTTTTCACATAAGAATTTAGTGCGTAAGCAACTTCCAAAGGAGACCAGTGAGTATTTTGTTTGTTTATTTTGCTCTGCTTTGTTTTTGAGCATTGTAAGGATATAGGAAAAACCAAACCAAAGTGTTTTTCCTACTCTCACTCTCTGAGTGAACACTTCTGACACCAGATGTGTGGTGGTATTTTCCTACACACCAAGCAAGGAGTTAGTTCTGCAGCAGATTCTCCAGCAGACACCAGTTGGGTGTCCTCCAATTTAACTCAATTCTGACACTATTTACCTGGAGACAGCTTCAAATCCCACTGTTTGAGGACTCAGTCCCATGAGACTACCCACTAGTTGAGATGCCAGCCTCAAGCCTCAGGTTGTTTGCCTGCACTTCTGACCCACTGGCTATAAATTAGGGTTCTCACAATCTCCCTTCTTGGGTTCAGTTAATTTGCTAGAACTTAGAATTCTTGGAAATATAGTAAAATGGGTAAATTTACATTTATTCATTTATTATAAAGGATATTACAAAGGATTCAGATGAACAGCCAGAGGGAGAAGATGTGTAGGAGAAGGTATGGGAGAACGGGCATGGAGCTTTGTTGCCCTCTCTGGGTCACTCAGTGACTATGTCACTGTCCACAAGCATCCTCATGTTCAGCTCTCTGGAAGCCCCTAGAACTCAAATCTTTTCGGGTTTTTATGGAAGCTTTGTTGCATAGGCATGATTGGTTAAATCATCGGCCATTGAGTTATCAGCCCAGCCTTCAGCCCTTCTGTCTTCCCAGGAAATTGTGGGGCGGGACTGAAAGTTCCAACCCTCTAATCACAGTTGGTTCCCCTGGCAACCAGCCCCCACCTGGAGACTATCTGGGAGCTTCCTGCCACCAATCATTCATTAGCTTACGAAAGACATTCTTATCACTCTAGAGATTCCAAGGATTTTAGGAGCTATTTGTCCGGAAGCAGGATGAAGACCATATATATATATATTTTTTTACAATATCACAAGCATCATTACAAATCCATGGATTTTTATATATAGTCAGCGCTCGGTATCCATGGATTCCATTCCGTGGCTCAACCAACTAATTGAAAATATTTGGAAAAAAAATATGAATGGCTGTATCTGTACTAAATAAGTACAGACTATTCTTGTCATTATTCCCTAGCCTAAACAATATATTAATAGTATAACAACTATTTACATAGCATTTACATTGTATTAGGTATTATAAGTAATCTAGAGATAATTTAAAGTATAGGAGATGTTAGGGTGGAAAGCTCCAGTAGGGGCTCACGACGCCAATGGAGAAAGATTTCTCATGCAGAAATTAAGATGTGAAAGTAAAAAAAGTTTATTTTTTCTTTTCAGAAGGCTAGAGAGAATGAGAGCATGAGAGAGGGGAAAGGGTAGGGGGAAGAAAGCAGGCAGCCAATGTGGCATCCCAAGGAGAAGGGGGTGCTAGCAGCGAAGCCAGGTGGCTTGCTACTTTTAGAGCAGGCAGCTGCAAGATGTCGGGTGTCTTTCTTGTTTTTCTGCTCCTGGAGACTTGGTTATCTCTGAAATATAGTCAGGCCTATCTCAGGGGATGTGATTTTGCGTCTGAGAGATGTTTTTGGGCAGAAAACTAAGACCTGGAGTTTGCCCGCCTGCTGTCTACCCTGGAGCTTCTCAGGAACTCCAAGAGGCTGTGAACCAAATTCTAAAGGCTGTGAGCTGGTGAATGTAAAGAGAAAGATTTACATTTCCTTTCTGTCCTTTTGGCTCTTTTCAAATGTTTTGAAAACAGAGTCCCTGCAATGTGAACTGACATTCACCTTGACTGCAAGTATGGGAGAGAAAGTGAGAGAGAGCTCATAGGACTGATCTTTAGCTGTTACTAGAAAATTGCAGGATTAAATATTTTCCTGTTATTTCAGCAAGGCCGCCCTTATGGGAGAATGTGCATAGGTTATATGCAAATACTACACCATTTTAGGCAAGGGACTTGAGCATCTGTGGATTTTGATATCGGAGGGGATCCTGGACCTAATCCACAATACCTCACTGATACTGAGGGAGGGTCATGCCTTGCCTAACAAGGGGGACACGTTCTGAAAAATGCATTGTTAGGCAATTTCATCATTGTGCAAACATCATAGAGTGTACTTGCACAAACCTAGATGGTGTAGCCTGCTACACACCTAGGCTGTATTATATAGCATGTTGCTTCTAGGCTACAAACCTGTAAAGCATGTTACTTACTGGCTACTTGTAGGCAGTTATAACACAATGGTAGGTATTTGTGTATCTAAATCTATCTAAACATAGAAAAGGTACAGTAAAAATACAGTATAAAAGATAAAAAACGGTACATCTGTCTAGGGCATTTACCATGAACGGAGCTTGCAGGACAAGAAATTGCCCTGGGTGAGTCAGTGAGTGAGTAGTGAGTGAATGTGGAGGCCTAAGACTACACCATACACTACTGTAGTCTTTATAACCACTGTACATTAGGCTATGCTAAATTTATTTTTTTAAATTTCTTTCTGCAATAATAAATTAACCTTAGCTTATAGTAACTCTTTTACTTTATGAACTTTAAAAATTTTTTTTAACTTTTTGACTCTTTTGTGATAACACTTAGCTTAAAACACAAATAGCTGTGCAAAAATATTTTCTTTCTTTATATCCTTATTCTATAAGCTTTTTTCTGTTTTTAAAATTTTTCTTTTACTTTTTAAACTTTTTTGCTAAAAACTAAGACACAAATATCAGATTTTAGTCTGAAATGTCGGTTCTTGGCACACCCATGGTCAAAAAATGACCAGACGCACCAAAATAAGGCAAGCATGAAAATGAGGTTTATTGAGGAGAGAAAGATAGGATTATAGGGCAAGAACAAGAAATAGGTTTATAGAGCATGATACATACACCACAGATGATAGCTAGACCCATTGTTGCAGCAAGGGGAAAGCAAAAGGAAGGGTGCCCTAAAGGGACTTGGTTATGGTCTGCTTCTTGTTTTATAGTGCCTGCATTGGGACCTCCCTAGTGGCTCAGATGTCACCATGGAACCTCTTTGATTGGACAGTTGGGAGTTGCATTACTACATATGCCAGTTCTAGGTCACTTCCTGGATCTATGGTACCCGTGCTGCTTGACCTGTAGGCTAGAGAGTCCTCTGCATTCTTTTGCAGCTGGTGCACTAAGTTGATTGGCAGATTTGTAGAGTGTTCCCTCCTCCTCAGGTATGGCAGTAGCTCAGGGCAGGATTATGGTGGGGCAGGACCAAAATGGGGGCAACAGCACCCACTTTTGTCCCTAGCAGACCCGGAATCCCTTGCTATCTACCTAACACAAACACCCACATTAGTGTAGGCCTACACAGGGTCAGGATCATCCATATCACTGTCTTCCACCTCCACATCTTATTCCACTTGGAAAGTCTTCAGGGGCAATAACACACATGGAACTGTCATCTCCTATGATAACAATGCCTTGTTCTGGAATACCTCCTGAAAGACCTGCTTGAGGCTGTTTTTACTTTAACTTTTTTTTTATAAGTAAAAGGAGTAAACCCTAAAATGACTGTAAAAATTATAGTAAATACATAAACCAGTAGCATAGTTTATTGTCATTATCAAGTATTAATGTATTGACATAATTATATGTGCTATACTTTTATATTATAGGCAACACAGTAGATTTTATACTGGCATCACCACAAACATGCATAATATGCTGAGCTGTGATATTATGATGGCTATGACATCACTAGGCAATATGAATTTTTCATCTCCATTATAATCTAATGGGACCACTGTTGTATATGTGGTGTGATTGACTGAGAGGTCATTATGTGTCACATGACTGTATTTATGTTTCACTCTGTTATACTTGTTCTTTTTTGTTGGTTGCTCAAATTATCCCAATTCTGGCCATTGGGAATATCCTTAAGATCATTCCTTTGTCTTTTTGACTAGATCTTGGTGATCTTTCATTACATTTTTTTTTTCAGTCAAGACAAGATGTCCTGAACTCATTTGGTATATTCCCTAACCCAGAAATATATCTCAGCCATTTCTCCAAGGAACCTTTTTAGTGTATTAGATAATATGATCTAAGCACCAGGGATATATACTGTTACCAAGGTGTCATTACTTGTAGGCTGATTGGTTGATAGGGTTAGGAAATGTATCATTCATACTGATTCTTCCAGTTCCAATTAAATATTACAGGTGACATAACACCAAGGGTCAGATTGACAATTTAGGCTTAAACAAGAATCAGAGATCTTACCCAATATCAAACTTGTATATATTTTCATAGATACAATTATCACAAGACACTGGCAAAGTGTAGAGAAGTCCATGGCTGCCAGAGGTGCTCCCAGGTTCTTTCTTGCCTCATTTAGGATTTACTCTGGTCCATATTTCAACATATGAGGCCTCTAAGTGATGCATATGGAGTGTCACTTCCACAAAGGAAGGTGTTTCTGTCATGAAACGTGTCCAGTTTATTCTCTGATAATTACAGAGTTTATGTGATATTTTCTAGGGAGTCATGCCTACATACATCCCAGGTTTTTGTATAATGAGCAATCTAGACCGACCAAGTCCATCCTGCTAAAGCATTTCATAAGTAAGGACTCCTGCAGTAGTAAATACCTTCAGTATGTTTACAGGTCTCTCATTACCATGTTTCTAAGGTGATTTCATGTTTCTAAGGTGCTTACAGAAAGGTCACTGTTCTCTCTCTCTTGGGCCAGTAAGAGGAGAAAACAGATTGCAGGTCTGCTGCTAGCCCTTTCCATTCCATCAGGGTTTTTGCTTCTTTCCTTTTGTCTTTTTGTCGTCTTTCACTGATGTTGAAAATCTTAGTACCTAAGTACGTTAACGTTATATTACTTTATCCTAATAAATATTGTTTCAAAATAACAATGGCAACCTTAACACTAACCATGGGACCATAGAATGCAGTCTAAGATTCCTTTATGGTTCTTTTTTATCCTTAATATATATTTATTAGGGATTCATAATAAAGTGTTTTAAAATCATTTGAATAATCCTTTACATGGTTATAACAACAACCTTATAATTAATATATTCATTTGTCTCCCTTTGTTTTAGTTTTGCCACAATGATTTAGACTTGTTTTTAATTTATTCTTAATACATGAAAAGGCTTATGTACTTATAGTATATAACATAAATTCCACATGTATGACTTTGTGTGTGTGCAGTTCCAGCTACATTAGAACTGGGATATATGACAATTACTTTGAAACTTGATCCCTTTGTCAGCCTCTCATTCATACTGCTGCCATATTAACCTTTCTGAAACACAGATTTGACCTAAAACTCCCCTGTTGACGATCTTTCATTACCTCCCTGTTTACCTAGGAGATGAAGTATGCACTCCTTAGTGTGACTCATGGAGCTCTTGGTGTCTGGCCTGCAAGTGAGCTTCATCTCTCCCACAAGAAGCCTTTTCCAGCAATCCTAAACCCTTCACAGTTCTTCAAATAGACCATGCATTTGGGCCTTTGTACACGTTCCCCCCGTGCTTAGAATGCCTTCCTCACTCCCTTGCCCAAACCTGTCTATCAAATTTCTACTCATCCTTAAAGATAAACTTGTATTTCTCCTTACTAAAGCAGTTCCCAAACCACCCAAGGTTTGGGAACATTTCAGTTACCCACCCAAGGGTAACTGAAATGTTTCCTGAATGTAATAATAAAAGCTTCCTATTTGGCCTCCCTCCTTTCCCTCATTACTGCTAATGTCAGTTCCCTAACAGCGGCCAGATTGATCCTGCTTCCTGCTCAGAAGTCTCCCACAGCTTCCTATCATACTCACAGTCCAAACTTCTTGCCTTTATCAAGTCCCTATGGGATCCGGCCCCTTCTGTCTCTGCAACTTCCTCTTCTGCCAGTCCCCTTCACTCACATGACTCCAGGCACACTTGCCTTCTTGCTGTTTCTTGAACATTTCACACTTATTCACAGCTGTGTTGGCGATCCCCAAGACCACATCCCCAGGCTCAGTGATTCTTTAGGAAGACTCAAAGGACTCAGAGTGTATTCTCAGTTATGATTCATTACAGTAAAAGACTACAAAGCAAAGTCTGAAAAGGAAAAGGAGCGTGAGGTAAAATCTGAGGGACTCAGATGTGAACTTCCAAGGGTTCTTTCTCAGGGGAGTCACGTAGGAAGTGCTTAATTCCCCCCGGCAACAAATTACAGTGACACATGTGAAATGTTTTTTACCAAGGAAATTCAATAGAGAACGGGGGTGCTTATTGGGGGCTGGGTAAGTTGGCACGTACCAAAATTGCAGATTCCCAGAAGGGAAGCAGGTGTTCAGTATAAACCATACTGTTTGTACAGCTTGGGTGAGCTGAGCCACTCTTATCAGTTAGGATGGTGGGAATGCTCCAGAATTCTAAGTTTACAGATGCCAGCTAAGGGCCAACTTTGTAAGCAGGCCTTTTCAAGGATAGAACTCTTTTTTGCACAATCTACTCCCTTGGTTGTTGGCCAAGGCGTCTTTATAGCAAAATTATCATCAATAAGACCCAGACAGTGGTGAGACCATCCTTCAGTATTAATTTCAGCTATGCCCTTTAGGAGGCCTAGATTTAGCTAGTTAAAACAATTCCTGTTAATCATAATGATCTACCTTAGAAAGCCAGGTGGTTTCTGTATTAACCTTTCTTATCTTTTTACTTTCTTTTTTCTTTTTTACCATTTTACCTTTGTGTTAACCTTTTTAACCTTTTTTTTTTTAACCTGGCCTTAAGTTTCTGTATTATTAACCTTTTTATCAATTCAGGCACAGCATGAGTGACAGTAAGTTGAAGCTGACCTGAAAGCTTTCCAGGGCTAAGGCAGTGTCTTGAGAGTCAGGGTTTGAAAACTTCAGTCCCAGAGAGTACACATGGTAACCCTGGAAACAAAAAGTTTATAACTGTTGGGGCATCTCAAGCAGGACGTACATTGGTCAGGCATTATAATGTGGTCCCCTCAACATGGGCGGCTTGCCCAGCTCAAATAATTTAGTCCAGCCCTTGGATTCAAAGGGACTGCCAGTTGGTTTCAAATGGCTTTTCTGTCAATCACAGCTACCATGAGTATGGACAGAATCTGGAGATTTTCTATGTGGGGAGTGCAGGGGCTGAGCCACCTCCTGTTGTCTCATAGTGTAACAACAGCGTAAATTCAAAGCACTCCCAATGGCTTGGAAAAGCACACAGAGTTTTCCTTTAGGAGGAGGTGAAAGTTTCCAGAAACAGTTTCGAAAAACAAAGATGATTAATGTCCTCTCCCCTCCCTCGTGCCTCCTCAGGTGTAGGAGTTTTGGTTTATTTTCCTTAGTTATTACAAATTCAGTATTGCCATTCAGATATCATAATTTTACATTTTTTCAGTTATCCCCTACTCATCACCCAGACCTTTTGTCTGGAGGGTTTGGGTGCAAGAGAGACAAAACATCTTCACGAAAAAAAAAAAAAACAATTTTATGCAACTTAATCAGAAAGATACCATGTTCAGGACTTGGACAGGATGAAATCTTTCTTGCATTTTCAGAAATTTTCAAAATGGGTTTTCATAATCTCTCACCCTGATCATTATCCAGTGAAAAGCCTCGGAAAGATCAATCCCTTTCTGAGGATAGCTGCCCTTAATAATCAGATTGCACTGAGGCATGCGCAGCAGGAGAAAGGTGAAGGAAGCAGAGTCAGGGGACCGTGCATTGCTGTGGACTGCAACTCACTGGGAAAGCCAGACACAGCAGTGAGTTGTGCTCCAGATGAGTCAAGAGTCAGATGACCTGTCGAGAGTGAATAGAGGGCCACACTCTCTGTGATGTACTCTATCCCAACTTGCAGCTTTTGGCAACAATCACAAGTTAAAAATGCTATCAGTCTCTGTATCAGAAATATACAGCCAATCAGCAGCTAGATTTCAGGTGGTCTCATCAGAAAACAAGCCCTTTCCTGGGGGCAATTGTATGTGACTCAGATGGTCCAGGCAAGCATTTATGATTTTTTTACAGCTTAGTGCTCCAGAGAGGTGTCCTAAATCATGAATGTGCAAAGTTGCAGTCGGAGTTTTGTTCATGGAGGCTATGCCAGCTTTCAGTTCAGCCCAGCCCAGCTGAAAGCCTATACCCGACAGTGTTAGGTTTTAGCTTAGTATCATGTCCGGGCAATTAAGATCTGTGAATTCAGGATTCAAAAAAAGCCAGAGACATTTCTTTGAAAGCAACAGAGGTGAGACAGTGCAGAGCCTGGAATTCCAAGTGATAAGCAAGGCTTTTCTAAGCCCTTTTGTCAGTCCTGCAGTCCAAATTGACCCACGCAAAAATATGCTCATCAGGCTGGAAAATCATCAGCCTTAAAGGGTAAAGACCTTTGCTTTCACAAGAGCGCATTAGCAGACTAAAACCTGCTTTTTAAATCTCCATCTGTAGATCACTTCTTTTTTCTGATTGTCTGCCTTTTTCCAGAGGCTCCAGAAAGCAAATATCCACATCTTCCATAACAGAAACCATCAGTTACAGATGTTCTGTTTCCAATACCCAAAGTTTAAATTCCAACCCACCCACTGGCTGCAAAAAGAAAGGGAGTTGTGTCCCACCAACGCATTTGTTTTTTGCCACTTCTGATCAGGATAATTCCTTTGGCATTTATAAAATTATGAATATTTAACATATTATATCATTTTTTACAATACACCCAGATGCAATAGCCACAAAATACACTAAAGAAAACTTTTTTCCCCCCTCACTGCAATTTATTCAACTGCCTAGCAGTAAATTCAGCATTTGCAGTGTTAACATTACAGCTGCCCAGGAAGATCCAGGCTGGAATGCAGTGGAGGAAGGGAGGCGGGGGAGGCTACTATAGCCCCAGCAGCTAGGCTCAAAACAACTATTGGAGTATTATCTCCCCTCGCTTTTTTTTTCTAGCTTATCTAAAATTTTGCTACAGCCCTGAAACCTGATTTAACTCTTCCTCCCCTCCCACCCCCTCACCCCCAAATAGAGGAAAGAGCAATACAAACTTTTAACATTTTTTGGCCTATCCTTGCAAATTTGAGTGCCCTTACTCCTCCCATCTAGAGAAGAGAACAAAAACCAAAGGCCTCACCAGGCTACACTGTGTTTTTCCCATTCACTTTAGCCAGCAGGGGCAAAAGTAGCCAGAGGATCCAGCAAGCCAACTCTCCTGGAGTTGGATCTATCATTTTCAAATTCCACAGGTAACTTGTCTCTCACAACAGAGGCAAGTATTGTATCTCATGCCATGTTTGACTCCATAACCACTTGGGCACCAAAGATATGTCATACCCTGCCCCCCTTATCCTTCCTCTTCCCAAACAGTGCTTTCACCGTATTTCAGTGAGTCATGGTCATTCTAGCAAATCCCATTTCTAAAGCCAATTGTATCAAGGGTCCCCAAGACCATTCCCAGGTATGATAATTTGCTGGGAGGATTTGGCATATGGTTGTATTCACAGCTATGATTTATTATAGTAACAGGATGCAAGGCAAAATCAGCAGAGGAGCAAAGGGCATGGGCAAAGTCTGAAGGAAACAAGGTTCAAACTGCCAAGGGTCCTCTCCCAGAGGAGTAATACAGGATGAGCCTAATCCCCCCAGCAGTGAATCGTAACAACACATGAAAAATGTTGTCTACCAGGGAAGCTCATTAGAGACCCAGTGCCTGGAGTTTTTATTGGGGACTCTCTGCCTAGCATATATCAAAATTGTAGACTCCCGGAAGGAAGACAGGTGTTGAGCATAAACCACATGTTTGTACAGTTAAGGTTCAGTGAGTTGCTTTGATAAGTTAGAATGGTGGGAAGCCTCCTAAAATCTAAGTTCCCAGACACCAGCCAAGGGCCACATTACAAGCAGGCCTTTCAGAGGACAACAGTCAGGCATGCTGTGTTAACTATTTTCTGTACATCATCTCAATAAACATTTGTTGAAAAAAATGAGTAATTAAATGGCCATCAAGAGGAGAATGATTACATTGTGGTATTCCCTATTACAGAGTACTAGGTAGTCATTTTAAAAGGAACTTTTTTTTTTTTTTTTTTTTTTTGCAAATAACAGAAAATCCATCCAACCAGTGTTTTCTATAGATAGGCAGAACCAGAACTCTGTAAACAGGCAGCTCAGGACTTCTGCCATTAGAGACTCCAGCTTTCTCTTTCCTGTTCAGCCTCCTTAGTAAATTGGCTTCATCCTCATGTTTGTTCCACGTGGTCAAACCTGGTGGTGACTGCGCCTCCAGGTCCTGAGTCCTCAGGAGGGAATTATGTCTGCATCAGAAGAACAGAAGCCTTCCCAGAAGACGCTAGTAGCACTCTGCCAAAACCTGGGGAAGGGGTTAGGAATTAATAGTGAGCCATTCTACCCTATCTGCCACTTGGAAGAATGTCAGTGATATATTAAGTGAAAATATCATATTGTAAAGTAATTCACTTAGTATGATCCTGTATTAGAGTTCTCCAGAGAAACAAAACCAAAGGCAGTCTGCCGGCAGAATTCCTTCTTCTTATGGGTCAGTCTTTGTTCTATTTGGGCCTTCAACTGATTGGCTGAAGTCCATCCACATTATGGAAGGTAATCTGCTTTACTCAGAATCCACCAATTTAAATATTAATCTCATCTTCACAGAAATGTCCAGAATAATATTAGACCAAATATCCAGCCACTATGGCCCAGCCAGGTTGACACACAAAATTATCATAGATCCTTTATGTGAAGAGAAGCCAATTTTAAAAATATGTTTACAAATGAAAAAGGTCCAGAACTTCTACTAACAGTCATCTTTACCTGTCACTTCAAAATTAGCCTGACATAGTGGTGTGCGCCTGTAGTCCTAGCTACTTGGGTGGCTGAGGCAAGAGGATAGCTCAAATCAGGAGTTTGAGACCAGCCTGGGCAACATAGTGAGACTCCCATCTCCACAAAAAAATTTTAAAAATGAGCCAGGTGTGGTGGCACATGCCTATAGTCCTAGCTGCTCAGGAAGCTGAGGTGGGAGGATTACTTGAGCCCAGGAGTTTGAGGTTGCAGTGAGCTAAGATAATGCCACTGTACTATACTCTAGGTGACAAAGCAAGACCCTGTCTCAAAAAAAAAAAAAAAAAAGACTGATTTTTTTCTTCAATTTTGTATACTCTGCTATTGTTTGGATTGTCTTCTGAAATAAACACATTATCCTTCTAGTCTTAAAAAAGAAAAAGAAAAATTATATAGAATAAGCAGCATTTTGACCTATTTCAAATGGCACAAAAGGAACTGAGTTTAAACTTACTATATATCATTCTTAAAATCGAGTTCTGAAGTAAGCAAGTTGGTTGAGCAATAGAATGTAGTCCCACTTCCTCATTTCTTACGTAGCAATGGCAGGGAAGGAGCAATTCTTAACCTAGTAATCAAATTAAACAGAAAATACATGGTAAAGAAAACATAGGCGGTTGCCTGCAGCAGGTCCTGACTTTAATGAAAAGGGTTTATTTTTGTTATTGTTTCTTTTGTTTTATAAGAAATTACTTGTGCAAGGAAACTCCATGGATCCTTAGCCCCACGAGGGCTTTTGAAACTCAACAATCTTTAAAGCTGTTGTTTAGAGAAACCCCACTGTTCTTAAATAGCAGGTTTCTTAAGCAAGTTTACTCTGGATGGTTTTTGACAGTGCCTATCACCTGATTGTCATGAAGTTTATCACTTAATTCTGGGCACATGGGCCTGTGCTTGTTTTCTTTTCTACTTGAAAATGGTTAGTTGCTTATCACAGAGAGCGCTGAGCTTTGATGAACTCTGATCTTATGTTTTGTTGATTCTCCATATGATTACATCTTCTGAAAAGTATATTTTAATCTGTAAAGCAGTGCCTTCCTTAGTATAGTGTTTGTTTAAGAAAGTAGTTTCTTAACTAAATTTAGTAGTTCTCAACTTTTGGTGAAAGCAGTCTGCTTGTAGCAAATCACATAGCATTGGTATTTTCCCCAAAAGATTACTAGAGCATATTCCCAGGCAACAGTGAAATACCCCTTTATATGGCCTATACCATTTACTTTAAATCGAGTACTGTGTAGTTTCCTTTAAATCCTCTAAACTAATATGCTTTGTTCTTAGTACTCTGGGGGTCTTTTTTGGTTATGATTGGTTGGTTGATTGTGCTTTTATCTTGATGTTTATTAAAATTGATGAACAATATGACAGTTGTCTTGAAGTTGGTAGCTTGTTAACATTACATAATTGTTTTTCAGCTGTTTTGGACTACAGATATATTTGATTCAAATGCTACTTGGTACTCATGTTTGAAAGTACAATATTGCTTTAGACAAGCAGCATGATTAAATAGTTAATTTTCTTATGTAACAGAACACCCATCTAAACTTAAAGATACAATATTAGTCTTTAATGACACCATAAAAGTTCTTAGAATGAGAAATTTACAAAGGTAAATCCTTAGCATTTATGTGTATAGATTAAGAAGTTAACTTTTTGGTTTTTGTTTTGATTTTATAATTAAAAATGAGGGAAAGATGTGTTTGTATTCTCAAGACATTTAATTCAATATATAAAACAACATTCTAGCCACATTTACATTTTTCTCTTTTGGATTCTTTCCTTCAACATTCAAATATGCTGTAATATATATTGAAAACAAAAGCTGAGCATGGTGGCTCACACCTATAATCCTGGCACTTTGGGAGGCCAGGATGGGAGGATCACCTGAGCCCAGGAGTTCGAGGTTGCATTGAGCTATGATGACACCATTGCACTCTAGCCTGGGCAGCAGAGTGAGACCCTTTCTCTAAAAATCAAAAAAAAACCCCACCAGTCTTCAAGTTCCCCTCCAGCTGCCATTCTACTTCTCTACTCCCTTTTATAGCATAATTCTTTGAAAGAGTTGTCTATAATCACTGATTTCACTTTCTCTCTTCCCATTCTCTAATCCAACTCCAGCAATGCTCAAGCCCCGTCCAGATAACTAAATCTCTTCTCCACGGCTCACATTCTAATTGCTGAATACAGGTCAGCTCTTGGTCATCATGTTAATGATGCCCTCACCACTACTTGTTCTTTTCTCTGAAGATATTTTCTTCACTTGACTGTTGGTTCGTCTGTATCTGCCTGATCTTGAAACATGAGCTTACCTCAGATTCAGCCTTTGATCCTCTTCCCTGTCTACACTACTCTGTAGTGACCTTTTATTCCTTCTGTTTATTATATCAGGTTTCAGTTTAATGGCTGCACCATAGTTGATTTAACCGATCTCTTATCAGTAGACCTTTGAGATCTTTTCGGTTTTGTGTTTTCAAAATCAGAATACTGTACAAGTATTCTTTTGCACATAATCTCTTTGTATATTTGTGGGAACATTTCTATAAGTAAACATCTTAGAACTGGAAAAGCTGGATCTAAAGATATGGACCTTTTAAATTCTAATAGATATTACTAAATATCCCTCTTTAAGAGGTTGTACTAATTTATATTTCTGCCAAGAGTATGAAAGTGTTTACTCATACTCTGGCCAGCACTGAATGTTTTCAGATGGGATTTTTGTGGGTTTTCTTTCATTTTTGGTTTTGAGGTTTGGGGGCTTTTTTTTTTTTTTTTTTACTTTTTCTAGCTTTCTTGAATGATTTTAATTGACTTTGCAAAAGCAGATTTCTACTCGATTAAATATAAAGCAGTCTGTTTATTATTATAATAAATTCTCATGTACCATAAATTAAATATCTTACTTTAGAGTTCTAAGTAGATTATGATATTATGTCATTATTACAGAGCCAAATATGATTTCTTATTTAGAAAATGTGAATTTTTACATAAAGCTGCAGAATTGACTTAATTTATTTTTCCCCTTTTATGTTAACTGTCAGATTTGATTACTGGCTATCACTAATTTAGTACTAAATTGTATAACTAGACCATAATTGTAACTGCTTCATTACACCAGAGCAGTGATTCCCTTCTTTTTAAAACTAGTACTGTGCTTGTGGAGGTTTTTTTTGTTTTGGCCTTTTTTTTTTTTTTTTTTTTTTTTTTGAGACAGAGTCTCACTGTGTTACCTGGGCTAGGGG